>PVKB01004961.1:0-116687 GCA_004027205.1 Ctenodactylus gundi | reverse complement strand
CCCCCCCCGTAGCAGTAGCCGTCCATCCTCATTCAGAGAGGAAGCGCAGCTCTTTGACATTAAGGACAATCAGAAGATAAGTTTCAAGGAACTCTAATTAACATGTCATTTCTAGCCATAAAAATGAACCCAGGTCCAGGTCAGAAGTCTCCACAGGTGCTAGCATGAATGAAAACAGCATTGGCTTCCCGTTTTATGGAGCCAGGTCCCTTGTGATGCCTCCAGGGACGCTCTGACCTCCCACCCCCAAGCAAGGGTTTGTGCAACTGAAAAGCAGAGACATAGGGTGAGACATTTTAAGTTTGATTAGAAGCTTTTAGAGATAATGGGCTCTTCCTGTTTTGTGCTGGCCAAGGGCTCCCTTCCTTAGTTCAGTCACAAGTGGTTTCCTTTGAAAGGGTTATTCAGCTTCTAGAAATCCTACAATATGAAAGTGGGAAAATTCACACACCACAAAAAAATCAGTCTGTGGCTGTTACTAAATTTCATTGTCCTCTTGTCTTCAGCCCACTTATCATTAGAGAGAGAGAGAGAGAGAGAGAGAGAGAGAGAGAGAGAGAGGTGAATCTGAGATCTTACTTATAGGTCTTCAGAACCAGTCAGCACTTGTTCAAAAATGGAGGAGAAAGGCAGGAGGGACAGGTGCCGGAAGGAAGATTATTCAGTTCTCCCCCCTACAAAAATGGTTATTAAGCACCAAGGAACACAAGCCTTGGAACCAGACCTGCCTGCCTCTTAAGTGACAGGGAAGCTGTATTTTACTTGTCATTTGTAATCCTAACAGAAAATGGTGGTGTAAGGACAAGATCTAGTATTTAGCAAACGTTAAATCAAAACTGATGGAAAGGCAGCTATCTTAGCCCATTTTCTGTTGCTATAACAAAATTTCCAACACTGGATATATTACAAAACAACGAAGCTTAGTTGGGTCACACTTCGGAAGGTAAGGAAGTGTAAGAACAAGTCTCCAGCATCTTCTCAGCCTCTGGTGAGGGCCTCATGCTGCCCTGCAACATGGCTGAGAAGTGGAAGGAAAGCGGGATTCTGGTTCCAAGGAAACGTATTCCCTGAGACCTATTCTAGTCTTGAAAGAACTAACATAGTCTCTTGAGGAAGACATGAAATCTATTCACGAGGGTGACACTCTATGACCTAATCATCTTCCACTAACAAAACCTCATAAAGGTCCCATCACCTCTCAATGCCATTACGCTGGGGACCAAGCTTCCAGCACCTGGATTTTGGAGTGACAACCGTATCCAAACTGTAACTTTAAGTCTTTTGAGTGCCTAACAGCAATTATAATATTGGATAATTTTATTGATGATTTAATGTGTGAGGCAGTAAACAAGGATTTTAATTAGTTTAATGATTCTGTGAGCTACCTACTATCATTTGTCTTATTGATTAAAAAGCTAAGAAACAAAGAGGTTAAATATCTTGTCCAAAGCCATCTGCCTATCAAGACATTAAGTCTATACTTAAATATAAGCCACCAGGCTTGGAGCAGCATTGTCTAATGCCTCCTCTGCAATGGCGGCAATGTTTTATAATCCATGCTGCTGCCCAATAAGGTGGCGACTGGCCATGCAGGACTATAGGACACTTAACTTTTTTTTTTAAGTCTATGTTGCCCAGGGTGGCCTGAAACTTCTAGACTCACTCAATCCTCCTGCCTTAGCTCTTCCAAGTAACTAAAGGTAGGTGCCACCACATCCAGGTTTGTTGAATACTTGAATGTGGCTAGTGAAATTAAGGAACCAAATTTTAAATTTTATTTAATTTTAATGACCTTAAAATTAAGCAGTCATTTCATTGTGTCACGACATAGAAATCCTTTGCTGATGGACACCTAATGGTGCAGTGAGTGTACAATCAGCACAGAGTTGCAGTTTCCTAAGACTGCTCCCTAAAAGGGGCTCAGCGGGCAGTGTTGCTTGCTTACCCAAGAAACAGTCCCTTACCTCTCAATGGAATCGACTTGCTTCAGGTTCATCCCCATTTCCTCAGAACTCAGACTTAAGTCTTGATTGGTCTAGGCAAAAAAGTGACCCAATTCCCACTGATGGTGATTGGTTAATGCCTGAGCATCCAATTCAATTCTGCCCAAAGGGAAACAGTAGAAAGCAGATAGAGGTCTTGAGAAAACAAGGGGCACTGAGACATTTTGTGAGAATGTCTTGCTGGGAGTTGCTTCAGCCTTTACACTGTCATGAGACAACCTGGTCTAAGAATGGGACAGAGAAGCCAAGTTTGACAGAGTGGAGAGATGTAAGAAGCTCAGATCCTTAATGCACTGCTGAGTTGCTGCATTAATGAACCCCAGAGCTTTCCTACCCCAGGGATTTTTGTATCTTACTTTTCCTTTCAGCAAGTTGCATGTAGGTTTGCAACAGAATCAAGACTGTCTTAACCAAGACAAAGGAAATTTCTGGTTCAGCAGGGGATGCACAGATCTTAACTGTGTTAGGTACTCTAAGGTCACTTCTGTTTACCCATCTAGCTTGATGCAGAAGGATTCTCAGGGGCTAGGATGCATCTTTGTTCTCCAGAACGGCAGGTTTACTGCTCCATTAGGTGAAGCTTATTTGACCAGCTCTCCCATCAGTATCCCCACCTTCTAATGTACACAGATGATACTGAATTAAATATAAACCCAGAGATCTAGCCAGACTAAAGATGGAGATCTGCCAGAGCTGTGCTTCCTAGTCTTTGTTCATATCATATTACACACAGAAAGTGATAATATTTTTAGGCACATTGGGATACGTGGACAATACTACTCACAGACAGTAACACTCAACCTAAAGATTCCAGCTGTCTTAGGTCCTGCCTGGCCTCCCTATAGACAGAAGAAAGTTTTTGGCCCATCTGAAAACCATTCATGGGATGCTAATTGTGAGGTCTGCTGTAAAAGGATTCATCATATTTGACTGATTCTAAGCCACATATTTCCCCCACATTTTAACATCTCTGAAATTAGAATGCATCTTTCAACCAATAATGCTTTATAAGGGCTGTCAACCAGGCAGTATGATGGCACTAATATTTTCCACCTTTGCATAAATTCAGTCTGATAATCACTGGCCTCTTCTGGAGAGGTCAAGAAAACCCTAGCTCCTGGGGGGCTGAAGGGGTACACAGCTGGAGCACAAAAGTGATGAAAAAGTCCTGGAGCCAAGTGTAAGGATGGCTGCACAACACGCCAAGTGGATGTCCTTCCTGCCACTGAGACACACACACACAACCATTAAACAGAAAATCTTATGCTGTATTATTTAAAATTTGTGTCAAACTTTACATGAATCTAGACACAATGGCAGAGCATTTCCTAAGAAACACTGTGCCTACACTCTGTCCTCAAAGGCAAAGAAAATGACACTACTTGGTAAAAAACACGGACACTGATCACTCTGAAGATGAGTTCACGAAGCAACTTCTCATATGGTCCTTTTTGTGTATGCACCAAAGTACCAGGCACCAGAGAAAAATCAATCTGTCCTGGCAATTCTCTATCTGGCCCTCTAGATCACTTCTCCACCTGCATCTCCTAACTGGGGCTGACCTCCATGATCTGCACCCACTGGGCTCCTGCTTCTGGCCCTGCGGTGGGTCCAGCCAATGGAAAGCAATGGCAGGAAACTGGTGAAAATGAGCAAGAGCGCAGAGCTGTGGGCTGGCACTGTTTACTGTCCCCCACCAAATACCTATCTCCAACTGAGCAAGCTTAGTCTCTCCAATACCTGGTCTCTCCTCTCCCCCAAGAGGGGCAGGGGCAGGGCAGTTCCCCTCTCCCACCAGTGCCAGAGCCCATCACTCTCCTCTGTGGGTTCCAACCTCCACCCTGTTTACACCCTATGTAGCATCCCCACCATCAAGACCTGTTTAGTCCCCAGCCCCCTACATGCTGAGTGTGCTTGGGTGACGGTTGACTTCTCAGCTTTGATGAAAGAGAACAAAATGGTTACAGAGATATTTTCAATATCCCTCTTCCAGAGTTAGCTTGGGATTACAGCCAAGCATGGTTAGTATTTGGAAATACAACATAGCTGAGCGCCAACTTTACTTCCGAGGCTAGCCCTCCCAGCACACGCAGGGAAGGACCTAAGGAACAAGCTGTGTGGGACACTCCACGCTGCCCAGGCCAGGGAGTCTTCCCGCCACTCTCCAGCCATGTGCACACCTCAGCACGAGCCACTGGCCTGCTTGGCTTCGCCCTTGCTCTCTTAACAGCTCCAGAACTGCCTCTGCGGCCTCCAAACAAATGACCCTCTCCTGGCTGCCAGAGTTCATTTCTACAAAAGCAGAGCTGATTTGGCCAATTCCCTGCGTAAGCTTTCCTGTTGCTTCCTGTGGCTTTCAGGATGTTCACGTTGTTAAATGTAACACAAGGCCTTCACGGCTCACCCTGCCAACCTCCTCAACCTCACTTCCTGTTGCTCACCTACTTGTCCATTAGGCCTGCCACGTGTAAGATGTGCTAATTCCTAAACACATCATACGGTTGTGTGTCTCCATGACTCTGTGCTTTTCTGTCCTTTTTCCCTTCTTATTCATGCACTTCCTACATACCCTCCAATACTCAGTTCAGTTATCATTTCCTCTGGGAAGGCTTCCTGGATAGTCCACATTGGTTCAGGAGCACCTGTGTATCACAACATGACCTACATCCAGGGCCTCACACACAGCAGGAACTCAAAGGATGTCAAACTTATTACTCCTAGAGTTTTTCTCACATCCACCAGGGCACTTTTTGGAGAAACGGCTATTTTTCTCAGCACTCAATTTTATCCAGCAGCAAAAGTGACCAGTAAACTTAAAACAGTAGGACCATTCCCAAAGTAGCGCTGGTGCCGCCAACGGACCCATCCTCACGTGCTAGTGGCAGACTGGACGCGTGGGTCCAGCTAAGACTCCAATACGCCAAGGGCTTGTACCTCTATAGCCCTGGGCTTTCCACTATACCATAACCATGTAGGCACCTACGTCATCCCTATACAACAAAGCTGCTAAGAGCGCCGCCTCTCACCCAGACAGCAAGGCTGCACCTTGCTTCAACCACACTAGGTGCCTTGGTCTCTTTATGTCTCCGTTTCCTCGTCTATAAGATGAGAAGGTATTTACAGTAGCGGCATCCTAGAAAAAAAATGACTTGTTATAAAGTGGATCTCCTACCAGTGCTGGCACAAAGTACTGCACGCCAGCTACTTTTTATATTTTTCTCTTAACTGGCAGAGAGAACAGAGTATCTAAAAAGCACAGCCAAGCAGTCATTTCAGGAGTGGGTATTCCCTGTGGTAACGCCACTCTGCCTCTCCTCAACCCCATTTATGAATCACAGGTCAGAATCTGAAGGCTCCTCTCTCATGTCGCTAGGTCTACACTCCAGATGGCTCCTCCAAGATGACCAGGGTGTTTTTCCTGGCACTTCACCTGTGCGGCACAATGAGCTTGGACAACTTTCTTCTCTTTCTACGCACAGCACTTGTTTTTCTACATTTCCTTCAATGACTGTGGGGACTGTCCCATGGAAGTGCCTTATGTGTAGTGCTCACGTGCATAAGAACATTTTAAGTCAAATAACAAAAGACTGAACGTCCCATGTGGATTTGTGGTAGCACTGGGGATCCCAAGGAATACCCTGCCCCCTCCACTTCCAACTAGTCAAAGAATGTTTGAGAGTTTACAGAGTTTTAAAACACTCTTTTAAGTAGTCTTTTTAAAAAAAAAAAAACGCCAAGATTCTCTAGAATCCTCGAATTGTAATGTCAGAAGTCACAGCTGGACACTGTGGACCGGAAGGGCCCAGTGACGTGAGTCCCCTGCTCCTGCTTCTTCACAGAACATCTTCTAGCACTCCTCCAACATCTCAATTGCTGCATTTGAAAATTTAAAAAAGGGAAAGGCCACCAGGGATTCGTGACGTATATCTTCAGTTGTACCTGTCACTCAGTTCATTCCTTAGAAATGTAAGGACAGGAGAGCCTGGTCCATGCAAAGCAGACAGCTGGGGATGGTTTCCTTCAGCCCAGCAACCTGTGTCAAAACAACAGCCTGGCCTCCCAGGATTCCATCTCCAGCATGCTTGCCACCCTTCCAAGAGGGCAGGGATTTAGGCTTGTTTTGTTCCCTCTTGCATCCTCAGCACCCACAGTAACACCTGCTGTGCAGGAAGTGACGAAGCACTGGATGCTGTGGAGTCTGCAGTAAGCACTTCCCTAGTGTCTACTCCTAGTATCGTCTGCTCCACAGTAAGCTACAGCCCGCTAGTCGGGCTAGTCCTTGAATCCACTTGTAGCCGAAGGCGGGAAACAAACCAAAAGATTTCTGAACAAATCATTTCATCATAAAGTCAAACCAGACAGAGCCATGTCAGGGACTCCAAATTTACCCTTCCTTGTAGGCGACATCCCGACCTAAACCCTTGCATGGATAACTTTTTTCCCATTCAACCACTCTGCCCCAGGCTCTCAAAGAGCCACGTGTGTTCTCTTAAAACATTGTTTTAAATTTCATTGAATTCAGTATTCTCAGAGGATCTTATGGACACATTTCTACACAAAACCAGGAAAGAGAATCATCATACAAGTGACATACTTTACATTTCAAATGAATAAAAAAGGTACCTGAGTTTCAATCACTTTATTTAACTGCACAAATAGGATTCGGCCAACTTTTTGGTAAAGGGTTGAGGAAATGAAGCAAAGCAGTGGCAACAGAGCAGAACGGACACGAGGCACCTAAGAGAGCAGAGACTACACAGGATCCAGACAGTCTTCCACTGAGGATCTACCATCAAGCAAATGTAAACTTTTCACCCACTGAACCTTCCTCCATGATCACCTTTCTCGATAACCCTGCTGAACATACTTTAAAAATGGCGGTGTGTGTGTGTTTAATCAAGGATCTCCCAGAGTCACAAGCAGGCAACCCAAAGCCTTCTCAAACCTCCCACAAATCATGCCAGGACCCCCTTTCCTTGCCTAGACACAGGCAGCCTCTCCTTTCTGCGCATCTCTTGGTGCAATGAGCTTGGACCGCGCGGGCTCTCCACACGTGAGGTGGGTAAGTGCCTCTGTTAGTAAGTTTTTCTAATTTCTTGAATCGATCAGCTTTTCAGCCAAAATCTCATGAAACTAAAATAGGGCAACGTCTGTGGAAGCAGACTACCATTTGGTGCCACTCACTGCCCACTGCACAGGGCAGTCTATTAACAGTAAGTCACCAACCACAGCCCACATTCCATTAGGGTCCAGAAGAGCAATTTTTCATGTAAAGTATCTCATAGTCCAAAAAAGATAAATACCACCTACACATATCTGTCAAAATGACATCTTGGAAAAAAAATGCTTCCCTTCCATTAGTAAAATCTTTTTCAAAAATATTTTTGAACTGGACCTGAATCAGAAAGAGGACTGAGACTAGACCTCCAAACTCAATGCTTGCAGGTTCTCCTTTATCTAGCAGGTCTAAAGGAGCACTAACTGTGGCCTGGGAGAAAACGTATTTCCTTCTTTAAGAGTACAGTTCAAATTTCTAAAAGGTACTGCACACCAACACACATAAACTGTGCCTCTCCTTGCTCAATAGGAGCCAATCTTTCAAGTACTTTAAAAAATAACCTTGAAAAACCCAAAGCTTATCTTTTTTAACCTTCCCCCTTGCAGTCATGAGTCCCTAGGGTAAGATGAATTGGGATTGGGGGTGGTGGCGTTCTTTCCCCTTTATATGGTTTAACCCATAGTCAGTCAAGTTGCTCTTGCAGCATTTGGGCCCCTTCTGGTCTCGCCCCTCCCTCAAAGAAAAGGCGCAACGACGTGGCCACTAGGGCCACCCACCCCGGCGTCTGGAGTCCTCACAGCAGAGGCGACGACCGCAGCCCCTAGAGACAAAGTTCTGTAGTGCACTGACTTCTATCGTACTCAGAGTCGGAGTGTCTCAGAACTTTGCCTCAAAAGACCAAACAGGCTGTCTTCCTCTTGAAGTCTCCTCCTGCAGGTGTGTGCTCCCTCCTCTTCGGCCAAGACAAAGAAGAATAACTCGTTAGAAGCAATTTAGCTCAGGATGCGACCGATAATGGAGCGGGTCATTAATTATGGAAAGTTACTGCAGCAGTCAGCAGGAGTAAATGCCCCACAGAAAGGGTGTTCTAACAGCCCGGTAGGACAAATTCTGGTCGCAATGTCACACAAACGGACTGTCGGATTCACACACCCTGCCCGTCTTCTACCCATCCCCGGATTAGAACCCATTCCCGGGTGAACACCCACATCCTCGGTGCTATTTAATTTTTATTTTTTTCAAGCAGCTAACTCACTCCATCTAATTTGGGACAACTTTTTTACCTCCACAACCGGAAAGCTGGTGGCGTAGGGGTCTGCCCGGGGATGAGTTCCTGGAGCCGGGGGCAGCTCCGCAGACGGGGCAGCCCCCGGAAAGCAAGATTCTGCAGGGCCTCTCCTTCCTCCAGCCATTCCCACCTCCCTGCCCGGCGCTCGTGCTCAGCCCTGGGAACTCACTTCCACGCAGTCCCGTCTTGTCCGATCCACCCACTCACACTGCAGGGCTCTCCCCGACCCACCAGGCAGAACTTTCCGCCGACCCCGTCTGCTCAAAACCTCCTCCTCGTGTACAGCCCAACCCCGGCCCGGGCTCCCCCACCCGCCCCTGCGGTATCTCCAACCACCCCATTCCCGACCCTGCAGACCCTCCCCCACCGCACCGGAACAGCTGTTGCGCCCGTGCAACAGGTCCGGAAAGTGCCGCCCCGCCCGCCCCAGCCGCCCCGCCACCGCCACGTCCCCCGCGACCCCGGAGAGCCAAGGCCGGCGCGCACTGCCTGCGCCCACCGGCCGGGGCGCGCAGCGGCTGGCGAGGTGTGGGGCGCCCGGAGCTCCCGGGGCCGCGGACGGGGGTCGCGCTCCGGCCTGCCGCGGCGGGGGCGCCCCCACGTGTGGCCCCCGGCGCGTCCGCCGCAGGCTCCCCAGCCTGCCCCTCCGGCGCCGGCCGCAACTCACTCCGGGCCGGCGCCCCCCTGCGCTCCGCTCCGCTCCCTTCCATCTTGACTTTTGCCGACGTGGAAATTTTGGGTTTGGAGACGACCTGCGCTCTTATTGGCTGCCGGCGGGCGGGGTCGGAGGTCACGGCTGCTCTCGCTATTCCGCGCCAAGGGGAGCCGCTGAGCGGCTCATGTCAAGTCAGCAGGTTCCCTCCGCCTCCCCCGGGGTCACGTGCGCCCGGGCGGGTCCCGGAGACGCCTCCTTATGCAAATAGACCGGCCGCGGGGGGGCGGGGCGGGCGCGGGGGCGCGGCTCGGCGCCGGGCGGGGGCGGGGCCGGAGGGCGGGGCGCCCCAGGTGGCCACCTGGCCCGACGTCCCGCCCCGCCCCCTCGCCCACCGCGCCGCCCCGCCCGCCCGGCCCGGCGGCCGTCTGGCTGGACGCTGTCCTCAAGCCCGCCCCGCTGGGCCAGAGAACCCGCGTTTTGCAAGGTGTCCCCGCATGCCCGCTTCCTCCGGAGCCCCAGCCGTCACACCGGCCACAGCCCAAGGCGGGCCTGGGTCTCTCCTGGGCTGGCGAGGAAGAGTCGCGACGCTGCCTGGAGAGCAGAGTACGAAACGGAAACCTCGGGAAGCAGTTTCCTCCTGCCTGCCGGGAGTTGAGACAACTCAGACTCCCGGCGCAAGAATTCTAGGACAAAGCAAAATCCAGAATTCATCCGAGTTAAAAGTCACCCCTTTTGAGTAACTGCCCACCACCCATGCTCGAGTGAATAGAGATCAAAAGTTAACTGAAAGTAGCAAAAAAAAAAAAAAAAGGCCAGTTCTGATTTTTTTATTCACGTGTGCTGGGACTACCGATCTCCCCCATGACCTCTGCTAGGTAGGTACGGGAGCTTGAGGCCCCCGACCTTGTCCTCCTCGCATCTGGATGGAGTTGGGACTCGGGAGCTCCGATTCCCTGGATGTCGCGGGGCATTTAAAGGAATCAGTTCTGAACGTGGTTCCCCAGGAGAGCAGAGAAGGTGCTTTTGTACAAAGAAAGATGAATGGCCAAGTGACCAGGAGTTCTTTCTTCCTCCCCCTCCAGAAGGAAAAGAAAGTAACAGCGTTGTGAAGGTAGCGTCAGGAAACCACGCTGGTGATTACTGTAAGGTCTGCCAGCCTCTGTTCACCGAAGTAGGAGGGGGGAAAGGCTGTATTTGTAAAGTTACATATTTCTCAGAACTGGCCTTGTTTTCTTTCTTTCTTCCTCCCTTTCTTTTTCTTTGTGTAACAAAATATCTGTATCATCTTTATGTTTCCATCTTAAATCTGGCCGAATGATATAGGAACAAAAGGGTATATTTTTATGGGAAGATTCTTACCTGGAAAATTCTTCCCATCCTCTCTTCTTAATTTACTCTCCATTTCCCCCCATGGAACGATAAATCTTTGCTGCTTCCAACTGTTTTATCCTCAAGGCTCTCTCTCTCTCTCTCTCTCTCTCTCTCTCTCTCTCTCCCTCCCTCCCTCCCTCAACTGTCCTTTCTCTTTCCTCTCCACACTGGCTTGTTTATCTGACCCTTCCGGGTTTGGCAGGGGCTTCTCCTTGAGCTGTCTCCTCCAGCCCCCACCCGCTGCTTGGCCCAGGCCTGCCAGCAGTGCTAGCTGGGCCTCGGAGTTGGTCCCGGCTCTGCCGCCCCTGTCTGTTGTGTGCACTGGAATATTGATTTTTCAGTGTGTATGTGCCGGCTCTGTAAAAATCAATATTTCAGTAGCTCGAGCACAGCGCAGGGCAGTGTAATGGAGCCGGCTGCTGATGTAGCGTGCGGGGTCCACCCTCCGAGATTGAGGTCAGTCAGAAAATGGCAGTGTGCTTTCCTGTTTTATTGTTTGCTTGGGAGAGAGGGAAGGAGTTGCATATCGTTGTGACCATCAGATGCCAGGACAAGTAACCTTGCTGGGTGACGCTGGGACCCAGTAGGAAAGGCACAAAGGGGAAATCGTCTGATTATCCCATCTAAGAACGCTTACATAAAATTCTAAGGGAGGGGGAGCTGTTGTCTGCCGTCAGTGGTACTAAACATCAAAATGAGAAAATGAAAATCGGCTCAATCCAGAAAGGCGAGAGCTCCTACCTTTTGGTAGTGGATGGTGAAGCCTTTTATGCTACATCCCTACAATATGCATCTGATTAAAAGGCCAAGTGATTTCCTGCATGATTTGAAGAGAGAAAAATCAATAATGGTACCAACCTGGGGAGATTGTCACGACATTTGCAGCAGATGAGACAATTAGACATGGAGTCAGGCTTGTGGTGCCTCTCCAGGCACGCTATGGAGGGCGTTGGGTGAGCCTGCTCAACTCTCCTGCCTCCAGACCTTTACCTGTAACTTAAAGGATTCTACTAAATGACCTCTAAGTACCTCTCCCTAGTCCAGCATCGCATCTGTGATTCCATAGAAGAAATAGTGTTCCTCCTAAACACAGAAATCTGGTTATGTCAAGCATGTATCACAGATGTGAGAAGCAGATTAATGTGAGAGTGTTACAGAAGCAAAAAGTAGGTTTGTGCCTACCCTAGTTGTGTGCTTTGTTTTGTTTTAAATTATGTTTCAATGCAATCTTTTTGGAATGTACTTTTGGCATAGCATTTCTAATTTCAAAAGTTTTTACTAAAGAAAGCATTATTACTACTAGAAATCTGTTTCTACTGTGAGCTTTATAATAGTGATACATTAGAAACAGCTAAGTACCCAATAACTGAAGGCTTAATAAATAAAATATGGCCATGATGTAGTCATTCAATGGAACATAAGTATTTCATATGATGGTGCTGAATAGATACTAAAAATACGGAAGGCTTGCATGTAGTGAAATGTATGCACTAAATATTTAAGTAGAACTGTCCAGCTGCATATAATTCATGGTAGCAAAGGATACGGACTTTAAAGCCAAATGGCTGGGGTTCAAATTCTCCCTCTGTCACTCGCTGTGTGACTGGCTATAAACTAGATGTATTCATTTTCTGCTCTTGTTATAGCAAATCACCAGAAACTTAGTGGCTTAACACAGTACAAATTTATTATCTTACGGTTCTGGTGATTATAAGTCCAACTGGGTTCAGAAAATCCAGGAGCTCAAGGGGACAGGCTGTTTCTTCAACCTGGCTCCTTGGCGTTGCCTGCTTTTGGCCCCGGTGCACAGCAGATCCTCCTCTGCTTTGGTTGTCCCATCTCCTCCATCCTCCTCCCTTTTTCACATAAAGGTCTTTCTGGTGGCACTGGGCCTGCCTAGACAATCCAGCACCTTCTGTCACCTCAAGATTCTGTGGAGGGCTTGATGGCAGCCATCGCTGGTTAGTTAGTACTGGGTAACATCAAGGAATCGGCAGGGTCGGATGCCCTTCTGAAAATTCTAGAGGAGAGTCTGCCTTCTTGCCTTGTCAGTTTCCAGAGGCCACCCGCATTCCTTGGCCCGTGGCACTCTCCCACATCTTCAAAACTGGTTGCAGCTTTCTTACACTGCATCACCTGACCCTGACTCTTCTGCTTCCCTGTTTCACACATCATAACCCTTGTGACTACATTGGGTGCAGGTGGATAGCCCAGAATAAATTCCCTATTTTAATATCAGCTAATTAGCTACCTTCATTCCATCTCCTGCCTAAATTATTCTTTTCCATGTAACGTAACGTAGTTACGTTACATGGATTAGAATGCGGACACCTTTGGAAAGTTATTATTCTGCCTGCCACGTTCAGAAAAACAGTGATAGTCTATAACACAGAGCTGTAGGGAAGATTAAAAAGAATCAATATATGGAAACGGTTTGGAGGTCCACCTGGCACATAGTAAGCAGTCCATAATAATTAATGAATAGTGAGCATTTCCTAGTGGCTAGTATAGTTACCTGGACAGGAGATATAGAACAAAAGCAGTAGCTGCAACTGGTCAGTTGGATCAAAACTGGTTTTTATTTTCTTCATCTTGCAAGTATTTTTTTTCCTTTTTTACACAAACGTGTAAAAAAGGGGGTTCTTTTTCAAATTTTAAATGAAAATGAGACAAACCAGTAAAGGAGATTATGACAGTATAATAGAAAAATAATTTGATTTGAGGTGGAAAGGTCCAGGGGCTAACATCTGCACAGCTGCAAATCTAAGCTGCGGTGTTAGGGAAGCTGCTTTATTTCCTTGCATTTCAGTTTTCCTCGTGGGTAACGTGAGAAACGGGAGCTATGTATTTTGAAAGGTCTTTCCAGTTCTAAAATTATATGTGTAAAACTGTAAATAGCTGATAAATAGTTAAAAGCATGTATTATATAAAGAAATTCTGCAAAGTTGGTAAGAAAAAGTAATAGCCCTGTAGGAAAAAAAAAAAAGGCATAAACAAGCATCGCACAGAAGAAAAAACAAATAGAACAGGAAAAGAGTGTTAAACCTTATTAACAACAAGAAAATCCAGTGTAATATTCAACAACTAGACTGGAAAACCTCAAGTCTTCCATGAGCATGAGCAGATGCAGATGATGCAAATCAGTAGCCTTGGTTTTATTCACACAATGGATTATTATACAGCAATGAAAATGAACTACAGCTGCTCACATAGTTATGAATGAAACTTAAAATGTTGGGGGGGGGGAGCTCTCAGAGATAGAAGATCCTGTGATGCTATAATTCTAAAGCTCAAACATGAACAAAACTAAGCAATAGGTTTTAAAAGAATTTATAAAAAAGATTAAAAGGGAAACAGTAAAGAGAAAATTTAGGCTAGTGATTGCTAGGAAGAAGTGGAGGAGAGAAGAAATGGACACAAGGGTGGACGTAACTGGTGGCGTTCTGGTTCTTAGAGCTGACGCTTAGATGGTGTGACATGTGCACTTTGTTAAGCATCAGAAGCTGCATGTGTGAGAAGAGGGTTGTCTTGTGGGTAGCCGTGCTACCTGGAATCCAAGCACCACCTGTGTCCACCATGGGTGTCAGTGCTCCAGAAGCTCCCATACTTGGGGCTGTACCTTTTTTGACGATTTAGGTACAACATTTTACAGTCTGTTGCAAACTGTTTGGTATGAGGTCTTCATTTTGGGTTACACAAGGTTGTTTTTCTTTTTTTTGTGAAAAATCAAAAGGGAAAAGAATATAGCATAAGTATATATTACAAAACTGGTATAGAAACTTACTTACATGTGTAAAGAAATGCATCGCCCATCATCAGTTTTAATAATTATCAACTCATGACTGTGTTTTATCTGTACCTCCTCCAGACCCCTTCCAGTACTTTTTGAAGCAAATCTCCATTCCATAAGGTATAGTTATTGTGCCTATCAATGACGGTATAGTTGGTACAAGCTGCTTATTTTAATCAAACACATGAGAAAGCCTGAGTTTTTGCATTTGAGGCTTTCCAGTGAAAGCTTTTTTTGGACAGTAACATATGTTGAACAACGTAAGAAATTATTGTAGGACTTCATAGTTGGGATAAGGGGAATAGCAGAAGATTGAGTTAACAAAATGATGTCAGTTCTATTGCAACAGCCTTAACGAGTCTCCACAATCCATCCTACATAAATTACAGGTGTTATCTTCCTAAAGCCCACCTTTGCCATTGATTAACAAATACGAGCTTATGTTGGGTGAAAAACATTTCAGTAAGCACTAGAGAGGAATAAAAATATTAGATATGGCTTCTTATGACAAAGAAGTCATGTGGTCTTTGTTCTGGATTCCCACAGTGGGAGCATTTTGATTGTCCACAGTGGGCCCATTAGCCATGCCTGGATTTGGGAATGAGATGATGTAGGATGCAGACTGGTCTCAATGGAAGGGCCAGACAACTGATGAAAATGTGGAAGCTTTGATCTGGGTAATATCAACCCTGTCTTCAGGGAAGGGAGGTCAACTGCTGATAGAACTCAATCATGGGACCACTGTGTCACTTGATCGCACCTATTAATGAAATCCCAATATAAATTCTGGGCACCCCCAAACTCAGAGAAGCTTTCTAGTTGTCCAGCATAAGAATGTGCCCAGAGGACACATGTCCTGAGTCCACAACAAGAGGCCCCTTGCTCTGTGTGTCTCTTCATTTGGCATGTCCTGGTTTGTGTGCCTTATAATAAAGCTATAATCCTAATGTCACTTTAGTGTAATCGTGGAACAGCCCTCTCCTGCGTTCTGTGACTGTTCTAGCAAATTATCAATCCTGAAGGAGCCATGAAACGCTGAGTTGAGAGGCAGTTGGTCGAAAGTGCAAGTGGCCTGAGACCACCTGCTAAAGTACATCAGGTGTTGGAAACTGAAGTTAAGTTAGAGGAAGAAAACCAGCTTATGTCTTGCAGTAAAGACCCTCGTCCACATTTTTGCCTAGGTCTCTGTGAGTTCTCTCACTGAGCTCATGGCTGGCTCGATGCAGAGTCAGTAGTCAAAACTAAACCCTCAAAGCTGTCAATCACCTGTGCAACGTAACCTAAGAGGGGATTAAGGACCCATATAATATATGTCAAGGGTATAGCATGGAGACAGAATAGGGCAGCCACCCCCCCCCCATTTCCAGCAAAATTCTACCTTCTGCCCCCACAAGAATCAGTCCTAGGAGAAGGGACAAGTAGAGTACACTGAGCCCCAACTCATGATCTGCCTTGCAGTTTTCAGTGTCTTAGCTTAGTGTCATTGAACAGAAGACCATAAGACACAGTTGATTCCTAAAGCAGCTCACACGTGCTTGTTAGCTGGTTCTCCTGAAACAAGCCTGCTCCTGGAAAAGATTTTTTTCCTAAAGATTCTTTTCAAAAATGCATGCTCTAAACCACATATTCAGTTGAAATCATTGTTTTCAGCTAAAGGAAGTGAAGGAGGGGAACTGGAGGTGTGCAGGTTGCACACCAAAGCTGCTCGGTGCTCGATCCCAGGTACGGAGGTGAGACCAAAGTGGTGTGTAAAACTTTCCACTTAAGTGCGAAAGTGTTGATCAAATGACACCAAGGGTAACGTTTGTAAATCACTGAGAAGTTCTATTTGAGTCTCAAGCTATTTAACTCTTCTAATACGGGAGTCAGACAAACTTCTAAACTTGGAACTTCATCATCGTAACTCATTTTACCCACTGGGTGCTGCTTTTATTAAAAAGCAGACTCTCTTATTAATTCTCCACCAAAAATGGGCAAGCCCCTTTCCAGCCCTTTCTAAGATATCTCTTGGCCTGCCACCCACCTCCGAAGCACCACACAGACAAGCAACCACAGACTACCTCTCTTTAAATCCTTCAATCTGGGGTGTCATGGAAATAACAGTACATGTTAGAGTCGCTCATCCTTGGTCCAGGTTCCATTCTGATCTTGAAGTTTCCTTTACAAGGGAAGAGAGGTTCTTCTCTCCAAAGTAGGACACCCATGGGGCATTCTTGACAACTATAGGGAATTCTACAGAATATGGTGGCCACTGCTGACCACCATGGTCTCACCTGCTCTCATTCCTGCCTTCGCTCCTGAGGAAGGAGCCTGTTTCTCCTGAAGTTCCCATGTCATGCTAGGAAACATCAAAGCTCCGTGGACCCTTACAATAGCTATACAGCACAGACCTTTATAAGGAAAAACAGCTACAAAGCTTTTAGATCCCTAGTTCCTGGTTTTTAGTCTACGTGGTGTCTTATTTTCCTTCCCAATCTTTTTTGGAACTAAGAGGTCTGAACAAATGCTTATGTTGGCCTTTAAAGTTACCCCCCCCCCAAACTTGTTTATCTTATTTTCAAATAAATTATTGTGTTTTACTTTAGCTATATGCTATAGCCAACACCTGGAATCCCTGTCTGACACTGTATGAAGCGCTACACCCTGCCCAGCACTTACAATTCCCCAAGCCTCTTGCCACCGTTCCCTATCTCTCAGTGGATACACTCATTGTTTATTTCTCCCACTGTCCCCAAGACTGGAACCTCACTGAGGGCAGGACTTCATCTTTCATCACTCTACCCCAAAGCAACAGTTACTATGTACAGACTTGTTGAATGGATAAATGTGCAAGGCCAGAAGGTGAAAAGAAAGTGAGGAGCAAAATTTGCTGAAACGACTTTCCTAAAACTTTTTCATGGAATAATGTAAGAGTTATAGAACTACGAGGTTTAGAACTACCCAAGACATGTCAAAACTCTCCTTCAGTGCAATAAGGAAAAAAAAAATCTACCTTTGCTTTCTGATATATGCTGTAGCCTGGTAGTCTCTGTGAAGATGTATTTTTTTTTTTAAAGAAGCAACTTGTTAGACAAATATGTGAAATCTTCTTATTTAAAGCATATAAAATACTGAGTTATGGTGTCAAACTCAATTTTTTTCCTTTCTTTTCATACCTTAACCATCATCAACCTGATATACCTTTTAAAGTAGCTTGATTAGCTCTCTGGAGAGAAGTCACCTCCACAAGGATCTATATGAACAGTTGATATGCCTGTTAAAGCAATATCCCTTTAAATATTGACGATGGAAGCATATGGTACTTTCTAGAAGCTTCTGAACTGCTAAAAAGTTTGTTTCCAATGAAAAGGAGAAAAGAATGAATTACAATTTCATTTAATCTTCCAGAATGATTCCCTCTTTATAATTTTATTTCTCTATCTGTTGTGCCTATCACAATGAACTATCTGGCTTGCTCAAGATCAGGCAATATCTTATGACATAGAGAGCTGCTAGATGCATTTCCAGGAACTCAACTCAGACTCACCAGCCTATATAGCAGGGTTAACTCTGGAGTCGATTTGGTTTATTAAATATGAGTCATGTTGTTGGGGTTGGTACTGATCCTTGAGCTTATTTCAGTTCATGAATGGGGCTTTGGTCACAAAAGTCAATGATATCAACACTTCAACAATTGAGAAAAAAAAATAGCATGAGGCTGAACTTCAGATGTTCCAAAGTTGGTTGCTTCTGCCAGGAAATCCAACTTTCTGACTTACCAGACAGCACTTACTTTTCTCTTTTTGTAATTCTTTCAATAAATCTCCCTCTAACTGTATCACAATGTTGCAGTCAATATTTTATGCCTAGGATCACTGCAAGCCCAAATGGCACTTTTGAAAAAAAGAAGATATCTTTCCTATGGATGAGTTACAGAGAGATGGGATAATGTTAGTCGCTTATTTCTATAAAATTTAAGAAAAAAAATTGGGGAGGACGTTCAACTTTTTCCACCTAGGTCACCACAGAAGAAGAGAGGGATTGGTTGCTTAGTTCATTTGTGGGAGCTATCTTAACATTTATGAGTTTTCCCTCAAGACCAACTCTCTTCCACGATGGTGGGATCAAGCCAACATTTTGTGTGAGAAAGATCTTTTTAGAGACCGATCCCTAGACCTTCGGATGCTTTGTAGGTTGAGAGCCATTCAGTAATCTCTCAACTTGTTATGATGTGATGAGTTTCAAAGAGAACAAGAGGAAAAATGCAGTGGCGCATTGTTCTTGTACCTGAGACTTCTCCATCAATAACCTTGATTGTTTCATTCCTCTCTCCCACATGCCCCTATTTTTTGGAGGAGACAGTAGATGGGGGAAGGAGGTATGAGAAAGGAATGAGAGGCCGTCACTACTGGAACCTCAGCAACTCCCCAAAACACAGTGTAAATGCTCTACTGTGTCTTGGCCAACAAGGTGATAAAACACGAGGAAGCAAGATCTGTCTCTCTCTGTCTCTCTCTTTCTCTCTCTCTCTCTCTGTCTCTCGATCAAGCCCAGGGCATTCACACTGAGTTACAATCCCAGCCCATTTTTCAGTTTTGATTTTGAGACAGGATCTCACTAAATTACTAAATTGCCCAGGCTGGGCTCAAACTTGGAACTCTCCTGTCTCAACCTCCCAGAGTGCTGAGATTACAGGACTGTGCCACTGGGCCTGGCTATTCCCTCTCTTGAGAGCTTTATCCTAAGTGGCTAACAGCACCCTGGGATAAGAACAGGCCATACAGGCTCCTGCACACCTTGCTTCTCAGTCATGCCCTGGGCCCCTTGATGGCATTTATTAACGTGGAGTCCTATTTCAGGGTCTTGAATTTTAGACCTAGAAGAATCCTTGATGTAATCTATTTTAGTGTTCTGGGATAAAGTTTTCCAACTTTACCCCTTAACAGGAAAAAATGGCAATCATATACATATATAGCTATGTAAGCATAGATTTAACTGAAGTGAAAACTTTTGGAAACAATATTAAGTCATGGGGCATGGAATGCACTGTAAGGTTTTTATTTTATTCTTTTTATTATCTTTAATGCTGACCACAAGTCATTGAATTGTTTTCATGAATTGCTAATGGGTCAAGGCCTGCAGTTTGAGACTTGCTGATCTATGTTAAACTTCTTATGTTATACAGCAGGAAATCAAAGTTAAGAAAGATTAGGTGATCTGGCCAAGGTCACACAGTTACTGCCTAGGGCCAGAGCCAGGACTATAACCCAGGTAATGAATTCACGTAACTTAGCTAATTATTAATAATAAACACTCTTCTTGCAAAATAATGTGCCAACACAGTGAAGGGAGCACACTGTTAGTTACAAAAACATATGGATTTGTTTTTAATGGTAGAAAACTGAAGTCACCCAAAGAAAAACTAAATAGAATATTATCCCTCCAAATCCTCATACATATCATTTTCAGTTTCCAACTCCAATGTCTAGAGGGCTGTCTCTATAAATACATATAAAGAAAGCCTGTTTATTTTGCGTATGTTTTAAATTATGTCTGTAATTTGGCTCCAATTTGCTGGCTCATGTAAACTTCTCTTCACTGACATCTCTAATGCAATACAAAAAAAAAAAAAAAACCCTGAGCAACCAGTCCTTCCAGAGGTCTCATGCTTGGTCAAAAAAGGGCCAGTGGACACCTTTGCATTCAAAGGCTCACCCCCCTCAGTTTTGCATTTGGAATGGGACATGGGGATAGCCCTGAGGTGGCAAGCCCTGAAGCAGTGGCACAAGTCCAGAACATCCTGAGCAAACCAGCAGCCTCACAGCCCATCTTTAAGGTGGACAGTTCGCACTCAAGGCCTGCAGCACCTGTAGGACTCTGACCTTGTTAACCCTGCAGGAGTAACAATTCCATTAAGATAAACGAGCCTATATGAATGCAACCTTAAATCTTAATAATAGTAGGCACAGTTTCCTTTGATAAAGGCAAGGGTGCTTTCCTGTTGTACTTAGTCCAGCCAAAGCAAATAGCTCTCTCTTGTTCCTCCCCAGGAGCAAGGCTGGTTACAAACTAGAGGGTGTGGAGCTCAGGGTGCATGCTCCTGATTTTGCCTGCTGGATTAATTCTCTTTTTCATTGCTAGGGTACCTTTTCACCCATTTGGGTGTCAGCTGATGAAAGCAGCTATGACCTTTTACAACAATTGGCCTCTGTCTTTACATTGGCTCTCTTTGCTTTCCAGAGATCACCTCCGAGACACCTTTCAGCCTACTCCTGTGAAATGGCGACAGAACAGAAAATGACACCAAAGGAAACGGGCAAAGTCTGTGGGTACACCGAGGGGCAGATATTGGTACTTTTAGTTTGTGAATGTGAGAATGTCACAGGTCGTTTCTGAGCATGTTTCAGCTGGAAGCCAAAAATGCTCTGGGGGAAACATATGGAGCCCATGTGCAGAAGCACTGAAAATTAGGTATGAAAGTCATATATGCAACATTACCACAAAATTCCTGCTGTGATCGTTATGAAATTGCCTTGGAGTGTGGGTTTCTGGCTCACTTTCCAGGCAGTGCAATCCTTTTCCATAAACCCCGGGGCAGCAGTCTCTCTCCTCCCCTCAGTCCATCTTCTCCCACAGAGCACAGCGAAGGTCGCGCCGGTTCCAAGCCCTAACTATGAGGACAGCTGCTTACAAAGTGAGTCTTATTGAGCTGATAGGAAGAATATACCAGGGGATTTGATTATAACCTTTAAGGTCACGTTTTTTAAAAAATGGTATATTCTTGTGCTTTCTAAAGACACATATCTTTGACAGTGACTATTTGTTTTAGCAGACACGTGGGCAACCAGCAATGGGCAGATGTCTGCATCCATATTTATGGCAAATCCAGTATGTATCCATCCCAGTGTCTGAAAAGGTGTCTGTCAACAATTTCAAGTTCTCATCTTTCCTCTCATTGTGTTGCTTTTTTTTTCTTTTCAAAGATAGGCACAGAAATTGCCATGAAATGGAAAATTATCAAGTCTCAGAAGAAAATGGGATACCAGATCTTCTAGTTGGGTAGATGGGTGGTCTACACCATCTTTATTTCATTTCTCAACTTATATTTGAGTGATTGATATAGCACCCCACTACTCAGTATTGGAAAGACGGTAGCATTGTACAGGAATGGTGTTGGGGGCAGTGTCTAATAAGCTAGATCTCTTTCTCATGACATCAGCAACTTAATGACATTTAAAAGGGGGGAAGGGTAGATCAAGTACCATCTCCAAAAAAGATGACTGCTTTTAAGGATATAATGCTTCTCTTTCTTGACTTCCATGCTTCAGTTAAACCCCAACAGATAAGTGCACTGAAGAACTTATGTCTGTAATAGGAATAAAATAAATACTTCCTTTATATCAGTCTCAAATGAAATGAAATCAACCAAAAAAAAAATCCTGACAATCTCTCTGATTTCAACAGTCAACAGTTCTTCCCTAAGCAATGTGTGATTGTTGTTATTCCAGCAAATTGTCCATTTACAATTGGATTGTGTCCAAAAAAATCCACTTGTATATTCTGAATATAGAGTGCTAGTTTGGGTTCCCATGTGCGCAATATTATAAATGATAGTTCCCAGACCGGCCTATAGACATGTCGTTTATTTATAACTTGCTGATGGTGTTAGGGGGAGACAAAGAAATATTCAAGATTTAAAGAGCAAGAGTTGGCCTCGTGAAATCTGAAAACAAAAACAATCTCCTATGACTTCTGCCAGTACCAGAAAGAAGGAGGGAAGAAACATGGGAAAGAATAGAGGAGGGAAGGAAGGAAGGAAGGAAGGAAGGAAGGAAGGAAAAAAGGAGGGAAAGAGGAGGGAGGAAGGGGAAAGAAGAGGGGAAGGAAAGGGAAGGGAAATACTGTAGTTTGGAACTGGAAGGTGGTCCTGAAGCCTCATGTATTTGGATATTATGGATTATCTCTAGAACCATGCACTGTTAGGAGATGGGATCTAGTCTGGAGGGGTGGATTACAGGTGTGTGGTGGATTACAGGTATATGGTGGAAGACTGACATGTGGTAGATTACAGATTACAGGTATGTGGTGGATTAGAGGCTTATCCCTGGAAAAGGTGAAACACTGAGTCTCGACCCGGAAGGGGTGGATCACTGGGACAGGGCATGCTACTTCCTCCCTTCCTTTGGGGATTTGGCTTTCTGTTTGCAATGCTGTGAGGAGCTGCCTCCACCTCCACCTCTGCCATGTGCTTCCGCTGTTGCCAGCCACCCATGAATGGACTGCGACCTTCTGAAGTTGTGAGTTAAAATAAAGCTCACCTCCCTGAAGTTGTGGATGTTGGGTATTTTGTCACATCAACAAAAAAGTAACTATGATAGGAAGAGAAGAAAAGGAAGGGAAGGAAAGAGAAGAAAACAGAAGAGAAGGAGAGGAAAGGGAAGGGAAGGGGAAAAAAGAGAAGGGAAGGGAAAGGAAAGGCAGGCTAAAAGATGGGCAGTCTCTGAGATGGTCAACATCCCCTGGTATTTACAGCCTATAGTCTCTTCTACTTGAGTGTGAGCTGGTTATGAAATCACTTCTAACAAATCAAATAGAAAGGAGGTGATAGGAAGGCACTTTCACGATTAGGTTATAAAAGACCATGGTTTCTGTCTTGTGCTGTGTCTGTCTCCCTCTCTCTCATCACTTGCCTTGAAAAGAGCTAGCTGCATGCTAAGGGGACGACCCACAGAGGAGCCCAAAGGGCATGGAACCAAGCAAGTGACCTTGAGAACAGACCCCCTTACGAGTCAAGCCTTCAAATGATGCTGAGACCCTGGCCAACAACTTGACTACAACTTCAGGGGATACGTGCCTTGATCCATGGGGCCCAGTTAAGCTATACCTAGGTTCCTTACTCATAGAACATGTTGAGATGATATATGTTTATCATTTTAAGATACAAAGTCTTAGAGTAAGTCTTTATGAAATAATAATCATGTCAGTTATGGTCTATAGAGGAATCAAAGACCACAGAGTATTCTGGATTTTGGGAAGACAACAAAGCTAAGCTGGCTTAAGGGTATAGCAAGGCCCACCCAGAGGTTACAGGAGCATGAAGTTGTTATACTAAAATGAAGAGACAAAAGGAGTTAATGGTATTACCATAAGCCAGATTACACTATGGAAGCTGGAACTCCAGGGGTCTTCCAGCATAGGCTGGAGCCACAGAATAGCCGCCGTATTTACTGAACAAGGCAGAAGGACAATAAAAAATCTAGTAACTTCTCGTTTCCTCCTACCATTCAATCCCAATTTGTACCTTCATTGGCCAAGTCTATCCAGAAACCAGCTGATTTATGATTTTACAGAACTCAGCCCATTTGGGTTAGACTCCCGCAACACAAAGAGAAGGACAAGGAATGGATCGGGAGGCTCTCGGGCTAAGCCCAGCACATTCTCTAACTAAAAACAAGGGAAGGAAAAGCAGGAATCCAGTCTCAGTCCTCAAAACACTCAACAGGAAGAAGGTACTTACTGTCTTTGAGAGTAAGGACTATTCATGGTCTCCCTGAAAAGTCAAATTATGTTACAACAAAAATAACACTACCAAGCAACAACACAAAAGATGCTACAAGGTAAAACTTATCAGCAGCCAAATGAATGATCCAGAGATGGGAGAGACCACAATGGCCTGGAATTGGCAAAGCATAGGAACCAGAAAGTAGGAGAATCGGGATGAATCAAAAGGGAGCTGAGCAGAGCGGACAGGTAAGTATGGGGACACCCAGGAAACATCCATCTGCAGACACAGCCGCTCGACAGGGCCATAACTACATCATCTTTATCATAGTCAAAAGATAAATGAAAGCAAGGAAAGGTCCTCCCTTCTTTGGTGGGAAGATAAGTAAGTGAAAGTGACTGTGACCTTAGAGGGCCCTCTGTCTGGCCGAAAGCAAGGCACTTAACAACTGGCTACAGTCTCACTGTAAAGTTTGACAGTAAATGGAAAGGCAAAATTATGTTGCGGGGAGCGTGTTTCCACCACAACGCAGATCTGAAAAACAATGACCAAAAAAAAAAAAAAAAAAAAGGCCAAGAACCTGCAGGATAAACTCCTATGAATCTTCCCCCAGAGTTTTGAGGAAGGGATTTAAGGAAGGAATCTATACTGCATGTGGCTCAGTATTGCTAGGGCCTTGGACATAGTTTGGCCTCCAGTAGGTGTTGATGCATGGTTGTTAAAGGACTCAATGAGCTAATGCAAAACCACACAAATTGGGAGAGCAAAGAGGCCACACAGAACTCAGGGAAGAGGTTCTACCATGATGTGGTGACATGTTGGCCTGCTGGAAAATCCCAGCGGCAGCCAGACCAGTGTGGGCAGCTGCAGTCCGAAAATGAGACAGTTTCTTTACAGCAAAAATGCAGAGTCACAAATAGCCCAGACCTATGCAAATCACCACAGCTGCACTGCAAAGATGGGAGTGTGTGCTCATCACAGAACGTTTCTTTGGCCGCCAAATTCTTCCCAGCTACCTTGCCTCCAACTGACGAGCCAGGCTGCCTTTCAGAGGATAGACAGCTTTGCAGGTCAGCATCACATTAGACCCTATAAAAGTTGTTTCTGAGCATTTGCCCTGAAGCGCCTTCTGCTTCAAACATCACAGCCCCCAAACTGGCTTCACAAAGGCTATCAGAAATGACTGGCATGGAATTGTTAGGGAATATATAACATGTTAATATGGTCCTCAATCCTAAAGTACACCAAAGCTTCTCCTTCAGAAGCATGATTTAATGGAGAGACAGCAATTATAATACACAACGCCTCCTCAAAAACTGTAACCAGGGCTACAACGAGGGTAAGGCCCTTAACAAACCCAGTAAGAAGACAGTGCTACTTCCTAGAATCTTAAGAAGAAAAGAATCTCACATCCTATTCATAGTTTTTCAAGTTTCCTTTCCCATAACTAAGACTCTAACACAGTTCTTGCTTGATGTAGACATTCAAATATTCGTTGAATAAAATTACCCCTTTAGGAAAAAAGGTAGTAATTCTCTAAATTAAATATTGAAACAAATTCTAAGATGTAGAGTACACTTATTTATAATAACAATACTAACAGCCAAAACTGCCATTATTAACATGCACTGAACATGAGCTAGGTTCCAGGAATCATGCTAAGATATAAAATAATAATATGTAGGCCTTGAACACCCTATACAAATTCATAGCCCACACTTAGTTAATTGCTGTTGGATGGCCAAAAGTTCAAGACCATCCTAGGCAACTTAGTGACTTAGTGAGACCTTCTCTCAAAAAATCAAAACTGAAAAAAAAAATGGCTGAAGATGTGGCTGATTGGATCTGATTGGATCTCCAATACCACAATTAAAAAAAAAAAAAAGAAAGAAAACTTCGGTGTTATTTGTATTCATTTATTCTCTACCTACTTAAAGACTTGAGGTGACCTACAAGGTTATATACATCAAAATAAGATGTTATAAAAGAATATCTGTTTCCCAGGTCTACCTTAACAAAGTGTCACAGGCAAAGAAGCTCAAAACAGAAATTTGTTGTCTGATATTCTAGGTCTGAAATCAAAGTGTTGGCAGGTTGGTTCTCCATTAAGGATCTAAAGGAGGTTCTGTTCCAGGAAGCCTCCTTGTCTCTGGTGGTCCCTTGGCTTCTGATACCATAACTCTAGTTAGTTTTCACGTGGTATTCTTTCCAAGCACATATCCAAATGTCCTCTTTTACAAGGGCACCTGTCACACTATGGTAGGAGCCCACAGAATTCTATTATGGCATCATTTTAAACTGCTACATCCATAGCAGCCTCATTTCCCAAGAAGATCACCCTTTGAGGTCCTGTAGGCTGGGAGTTTTGAGGGGATATAGTTCAACCCACCAGAAAAAAATAAGAAGGAAACAGCTAGGGAGAACTATCTTACTCACTCTCCTAAAAATCTCACTAAAATAATACAGTTAGAATAAAAAAGGCCTAACCCACGAGTAGAAAGAAGCTCCAGGAAAGTAAGAGTAGAGAGATGATGGAAGATGTATGGCAAAGAAAAATAGGTAACTGACTGGCAAGGCATGAAGTTACAGCTCAGCCAACCCACTCCACAGAACCCCAGAGACACTGTTCTGGGAGACAGCTCATGCCAGGAAAAGCAAATGGCAGGACAAGATGTGGATTCAATTACACAGTCAGTATTCTGAGCCAATGGACCTCTTTCCTACCCTCATAGTCACATGATGGGCTTTTCCCAACAAATATCCTTTAAAAAGAACAGAAGATGTGTGTTTGGACTGACAGTGTGGAGGGGGTCAACAGAAAGGCATCAGGCTTATAAGAGGACTGGGGAAGGGGGTGAGCATAGGCCCTAGCCAGAGACACCAGATGAAAGTCCACAGAGTTATGGGTCACCAAGTCCCTTTCTGTTATGGTTTGAATCTGGGAAGTCCCCCAAAAGCCTCATGTACTTGGAGGTTGTGGAATAGTTGTGGAACCACGTGCTGTTGGGAGGTGGGGCCTCGTTGTAAGGGGTGGATCACTGGGACAGGACCTGGCAGGGTATACCCTAGCTTTCCCTCTCCTCCCTCACCTGGCTTCCTGTCCACCGTACCGTGACAGCTTTCCTCCAGCAGAGCCTCTGCCATGTGCTTCCACCACTGCTACTCATAAGTTGATGGAGACCTTCCAAAACTGTAAGTTAAAATAAATCTTTCCTCCCCTAGGTTGTGGATGTTGGGTATTGAGTCACAGCGATAAAAAAGTGACTAAGACACCTTCCCTACGCGGGTCCAGAACACCCAGACTCTGAACACAAAACACAAGAGGATGGAAGCTTCTACACTGGAGACCCAAACCGCTAAAGAGACAATCCAGATTCCCTAACAAAAGACTGGCCTTCTCCACCTGGTTATTATTTTTTTCTTTTTCATTTTTCTGTAGTACTGGAGATCAAGTCCAGTGCCTTCACACTAAGCTACATCCTCAGCTCCCCTTTTTCTGTGGTGGGGTATCCCTAAGTTCCTGAACTGGCCAGGCTGGGCTCAAACTTGCAGTCCTCCTGCCTCTGCCTTTCAGAGTGCCAGAATTATAGGTCTCTGCCACTAGACCAGATATTACCTGGTTACTCCCGCCAATCTACAATTCTTGCCCTAGTTTACAGAACTTTAAGTGAGGTTCTACCATTTCCTTAACTACAAAAGGACAACTAGACACTTGGAGACAGCCAAGCCCTAATATCAAGGACTGAACAAACAAAGGGACCAGGAAGAAACAGAAAAAATGAAAGTAACCAAAGGACACGTTAAGGTACATTTTAAAAAGTATAATTAATATCTTCAGGGAGATAAGGAAGAAAAGAATTTGATTAAAAAGAGGGCAATTGGAGGACATTAAATTTCTCTTGACAATTAAAAATACAATAACAAATTAAAACTTGTTCAGAACATTAGAAGATACAGACAAGGAAAATTAGGAAAGATAAAGAAATTGAGAAACCACTTGCAAAGTCCAGTATCAGAATAATAGGAATTGAAAAATAGAGGAGAAATGGAGAGAACAAAATTATTAAATAACAGCAAAAAGACATTCTCTGGAATGGTATAGCATCCACTGAGAAACTCAGGTGAGGAATACAGAAACATACCAGGATTTATCATTGGGAAATTTGAGAATACCGGAGCACAAGAGAAGATGTAAATGTTCCCAGAAATAATACAAGTCACATAGAAACTACTGGAAAGATAATGACATTGCAAGTAAGATAGCATAGTAGTTAAGAACACAGATCCTGGAGCCAACTTCCTGGGCTTGTAACTCAAATTACTACTTTGATCTCTCTCTCTCTCTCTCTCTCTCTCTCTCTCTCTCTCTCTCTCTCTCTCTCTCTCATTTCCTCCTCAGAAAAGACTGTTTAAACAAAACCAAGAAATGTGAAGACATAGACTGTAGGTAATAGAGAACTCAACACACATAAAAAACATTTCCTAAATCACAGTAAAGAATGACCATAGTGCTTTAGGCATCTATTCTGAAACAGAGGATTGTTTTGGTTTGGATCTGGAGGTACCTCCAAAAGCCTCATGTGTTTGGAGGTTCTGGATTATCTATGGATCTCACGTGCTGTTGGAGGCGGGGCCCAGAGGAAGGTGTAGGCCGTTCACCGAAGGTATGGTTGATAGCGTTAAGTGTGGCCTAGAGGGCTGGGCTCCCGCCCCAGCTTCTCCACAGGGCCTTCCTCTTGAGATGCCCCAAGCAGATGATTTCCACTCGACCTTTCCCACCATTGCCAGTCACGCGTGAATGGACTGAGACCCCTGGAAACTGCGAGCTAAAATAAACCTTTCCTCCCTTAAGTCATGGGTGTTGAGAATTGTTTCCCAGCAATGAAAAAGTAACCAACGCAAAGAGGCTCCACGAGACAAATCCCCGAGGAAAACTATAGAATAGACACATTGGTGGAGATAAAACTATTACCGATAGGCATGTAACCAGGATGTAGCACACTGGGGGAAATCGTGGTGACAAGAAAATAGGGAAGAGAAAAAGAAGGCAGCCTTGAACTCCAGGGCACAGAGCGAGAGCATACAAGAAGTGAGACGTGGTTTAGTCCCTGTGTGCTTAGAAATAAATAATACCTATCCAAGTACAGTGATGTAGACACGTGTTCTTGATGTTCTTAATTTAACAAAGCATTCCCATGCTGAATGGAGGGAATGGGGCACGGGGCGAGGTACAAATGCCACAGAGAGAGCTCTGTTCTCTTTTACCTGGATGAGAGGTCAGTAGTTAACATCCAAAACTGAAAATTAAGGAAATAGCAAGATGAGGATGTAATTTCAGAACCCAGAGATAAACACTGGGGCTAAAGCCAAAAAAGTGATAGTGATTTTTTTCTGAGAAGTGGGACCTGGGGTTTGGGAGGAGCTGGAACAGGAGTCCCCAAGATTTTCATTATAAGCCTTTTAGTGTTGCTTAACTTTTCAAAACTACTGCTATTTTGATTTGAAAAAAAATTACTTAACTTGTGGCTTCAAAGAGAAAGAATAGTAGAGAATAATCATCTATCTATCACAGATAGTATGATTATACATGGCTAAATTTTATTTTATATTCTTTCCTATATTATCCTACTTTCTTTAATTAATATTACTACTCTAATCTTAAAAGTATGTTTTATTTTTGAAATGAATATGGAGAGAATGAGAGTACACAGTTTGATATACTTTCAAAATGATTTTCCCAAAGAAGGTAAAATCACAATGCTTAAAAAAAACGCACATATCAAAAATTAAGCAAGGGAGCCAAAATGATATTACAAGTGAAGAAAAGAACACATCCAAAGCAGAAATCAAGGAACTGTACATTTGTGCACAGTAAACAAGGTTGAATTTGCAAAAGCTGGGGTACTTATAAAACAATAACCAATCATACTAATCATACTCTGCAGACATGTATTCCTTTTAACTTTTCTTTCTTTTTATTTTTATTTTATTTTATTTTTTAAATTTTTTTAATTTTTTTTTTTTTTTTTTTTTTTTTTTTTTTTTTTTTTTTTTTTTTTTTTTTTTTTTTTTTTTTTTTTTTTTTTTTTTTTTTTTTTTTTTTTTTTTTTTTTTTTTTTTTTTTTTTTTTTTTTTTTTTTTTTTTTTTTTTTTTTTTTTTTGTAGTTCTTGGGTTGGACCCTAAGGCCTTTGTGCTAAGCTGCATACCCAACCCAGTTTTGGGATTTGATTTTGGGACAGAGTCTCACTTAGTCACTAAGTTGCCCAAGCTGGGCTCAAATCTGTGGTCCTCTTGCCTCACCCTCCCAGAGTGCTGGGATTACAGGCCTGCGCCACTAGGCCTAGCTAGATATGTATTTCTAGGAGTCAGTATTATTCACATTGCTATCAGTTTTCTAAAACTTTTCTAAGGAATTGTGAAATCAACAAGGTGCACATTCCTGTGGGATGAGGCAATTCTCAGAGATTCCAGGATATCCACTAATGAGTTTTGCCCATTTGAAAGCTTTAAATTTTTCTTACATGTAGTTAGGGGCTAGCCAATTTTAGAGAATCTTGTTCCATTATTTGATGGGATGCAAGCTTGGTTTGAGTTTCTATAATCAAATCCAAAAGGGTTTCAAGTTTATTGAGATGTCCAGTAAGGCTTAACATATTTTGAAGCTGAAGCAATTTCATTTTGTTTTAAATTGCTGGACACTTTTTTTGGCAGTAAAAAGAGATTAATTCACCTTTGTAAAATAAACAATAGGAAAGTAGAAAAACGATTATTAGAAAAGAGGAATGTAAGGGGGAAGACAGGGCAAATGGAAGGAAGGGGGCAGAAATCCTCTAAGTATATTATATGCATGCACCAATATGCCAAATGGAAACACATTCTTCTGTATAACCAACACGAACTACAGAAAAGTGGAAAATTCATCTGTGTAGCCAGCTTTCTCTGTTTGGAAGAAAACTACCAAAATGATCCCTTTATTTATACAAATATGAGCAATACCCTCTGTCGTTCCTAGAAAATCCTGCAAGGTTACCATTAACACTAATGTAATTAGGTTAAGTGGCGTGTTTGGTAAGGGAAATTGGGTCCATTTTAATAGCATGTCCTTGGAGAGTTGTTTCCTTTTTCATTCCTTTCTTTATAGATTTAGACCAAACCATCTCTGAACATCAGTTTTTGAGGACAGATGTGTTTCTTTGTGTATCTATCTGCTGCCCAGAAAAAAAGAGTGGATTTTCCAGAAAGCTTGTGAAATTTCAATCTTCTATTTGTGCCAGAATAAACAGTGAAAGGGGATAAACTTGTCTGGAGTGAACTACAGAGATTACACTCACGCAGTGTTTCTTAAAATGACCCAATTTTGGGAAATACATCAGTTATTGGGATTCTTCCTTCAAGCTGGCAAAACCAAACCAAATGCCACAGATGTGGAAATGTTAATTTTCCTGGAGTGATGTCCCCCTAGTGAGACATTGGTAATCATCTTGAAAGCAGAAGGGACAAAATTTGGTCAAGTGTCTCTTTCCTAGAGCAAAACTAGGAATGAATTATGGGCCTTTTCATACACATGAAGAAAAATTAGATCTTAAATGTCTACCAATGGAGGATAGGATTACCAAAAAATTATAGCATACACAACACAACGAAATGCCATGTAGAATGCGCATGGCATACCACATGAGTTGACATGGAAAATCATATGTTCTGTGGGAGAAATAACTGGTTATAGAATATTATCTAGAGAATATTGCAATCCATGTTTGTGTTTATTTGCTCATTCATGCAACAAATATTTCCTAAGTATCTCAATGGGTTAGAATACAATAATAGCAAAACAAATTTCCTACTCTCATTCAAGTGTGCCTTACAGAGGAGAGAAACAGACAACACACAAAAATGTGTCAAGACTGGGATGTAGCTTGGTGGTAGAACACTTGCCTAGCATGCACAAGCCCTGAATTCAACACCACCAAAAACAATGCCAAATTCATGAAGAATACTAGAGCAGGTTAAGACATAGGCATTTTGTGAGTCCTGGTGTGTACTGGGTAGTTAGAAGCCTCTGTACTTAGGTGATGACCTGTCTTAAGACTGTGTGAAGATGAATGTGCCTATATGGAGGTAGTTGTATCTGTAAGGATGTGCTTGACACTATAACAGAAACAAGCTGCAATGGCGTAAGCAGTCTGGAATTATTTATTTCACACAAAGGAAAAGAAGTCCAGAACTGATGTAGCTGCTCAAAGAACTAAATGCCTTCTTCCTCCCCAGAACTCACATCCATTCTTCAGGTGAGATAAAAAGGAAAGGGTAAAGTGAAAAAGGGCACAGAGCTGTGGAATATTATTAATGCAGGAAAATGATGTTGCTGGAGCCTCTAGTTGACAGCTCAAGGAAACCAGGGCCCCTCAGTTGGGCAGCTACAAGGAAGAGAATTGAGCCAACCACCTGCAGGAGCTTGGAAGTACAGTCATTCCCAGACACTCACAATGAGAACACATTCCATTCAGTGCTTTGATTTCAGCCTGAAGAGAATGAGCAGGAGACACGGCAAAGCCAGCCTGCCCTGATGCATGGGAGCTACCAGAACAGAAACGTGAGCTTTGGGTGTCTAAATCCGGGTGACTTGTTATGCAACACTAAAAAAGGAAGACCTTGCCTTTAATTACAATTCCGGTTAGAGGTTGAGTTATGTTCTCCTGAAGACAGGGATGTCCTAACTGTCAGGACATCTGAGATGGACTTTATTATCGCAGATGATCAAGTTAAGACACAGTCGTGAGGGAAAGCTCCAATCCAATTTAAGCAGCGTACTTTTAAGAAGATGATGTTTGGACCCAGAGGCAGACACACAGACAGAGAACGTGATGGGAATGCACCGAAAGGATGCTGTTCTAGTTAGGGTTCTCCAGAGGAACAGAATCAATACAAAACATTTGTATAATTATGTGAGGGGATTTATCAGGTCGGCTTATGGGACCAGAAGCAGGAGAAGCCATAATGACCATGTACAGAATCAGAAGCGGGACGATCAGCAGCTGCCAAGCCAAGATGGAAGCCATAGAACAATAGGGACGAAGGGAGCAGCACAAGTCAGGGTTGAAGGCCTGGAAGCTCACTGGAGGTCACCAGTACAAGTTGCCCTGAAAATCTGAAGAAGCTGGTGTCCAAAGGCGATGGCGGCAAGGGAGAGTTCCATGCTGCAAGACCAGAGCTCTTCAAAATGGCAGCCCTTCTTTCTCTGTTTAGTTTATCCATGGTCAGAGCCTATTGGTTAAGACTACCCACAACTGGGGTGTTTTATTCCTTCCCTCAGTTTGCTGGCCTACATGTCAATCATCCACAGACACACACACACACACACACACACACACACACACACCCAGACCTGTGCTTTAATAATCTGCTAGGCCATGCGTGCTCAATCTTTTGGTTTACTGGGGCCATATTGAATAAAGAGGAATTATCCTGGGCCACATATCAAATATCTAGTATAGTTAATGTATACAAGTAACACTTAATTTAAAAAATATTGTTATTGTTCATTTACAGAGCAACATATCATAAAGCTAGTGAGATATTTGATCTTGTTTTTTTGTTTGCTTGCTTGTTTTTTGTTTGTTTGTTTCTTTGAGACAGGGTATCACTTTGTGGTCTAGGTTAGTCCTGAACTCACTATGTAGCCCGGGCCGGTCCTGAACTCGCAGCAATCCTCCTGTCTCAGCCTCCCATGTGCTGGGATTACAGGTGTGTGCCACCACATTCAGCTTAGGTGGTGCTAGGGAATTAAACTCAGGGCCTCGTGCTTGCTAGGCAAGCGCTTTAACTGCTGTGCTATTCCTCCAGCCCTGATCTTGTTTTATGAAAACAATGCATCAATGCCTGATTCAATGAAAGTAGTTGAAATTCTCAGTGTGTTCTCAAGGTGCGCATCAGATATTTTGTGGGACAAGGCAGAGTACAAATATGTGCTACACTGGTGGGTTTGAACTACATCCGGAAAGCTTTGGAAGCCCCTGGGGAACCTTCCAGAAGCCAGTGACGTGATCAAGTTCAGATGGAATTCTGATAGAACACCCGGAATCATAGCCATGTCAGGATATTTAAGAGGCAGAATGGATGGAACTTGATGAGCGGTATTGGAGAGATGAGGAAAAGGAAGGAGAACAGAATGAGTTCATACTTCTCCTAGTGACCAAGGAGGCAGTGGCTCCTTCCATAAGCACGAGCGGTGGAAAGAGAGGCAGGGGGGAGGAAGATGCGATTGTTTGCCATCCAGAAGCCGCTGTCCTGCCCCACCCCGTGTCCCTTGCTAAGACAGTCCCCGTCCTGCCTACCCTCCTGTGAGGAGGCATGACTTCAGGGGAAGCTGAACCCCTTCCTAAACCTAGAGAGTTAATCTTAAATGGGCTTAGACACACACTGCCAAGCCTAGTAGCCACTGGTCACAAGTGGCCATTGCTCACTTGAAATGCGACCAATTCAAATTGAGATGAGCTGCAAAATACACACTAGATTCCAAAGTGTGGAAAGGAAAAGAATGCAAATATAATATTAGCCATTTTAGGTTGATTATATGTTGAAATATTAATACCTCGGTTACACTGGTACCAGTAAAATAATACATTACTACAACACTTGTGTCATCCATTTCTCTCTCTTTAATATGACTGCTAGAAATTTTTGAATTATATAACTGGCCCATGTTCTATTCCATCCAAACAGCACAGGTCTAAGCCAATCACGGTGGTCCCTTCCTTTATCAAGTGGAGAGTTTATGCAGGCATGTATATCCCTATGTGACTCATCCTGGCCAGTCAAAACAGGGAAGTGGGTAGCAGGGTTTCCAGAAGGCTTTTCCTGCATCTTAAAACGGGATGTACAACAAGGAGGGACTTTTATTTTTCTGTTGTCATTAGTGTACCACCTGGAACAAGAGCAGCCATTCTGAGTCCCTGGAAGCAGCTATGTTAAAATAAACCAGAGCAGAAAGACGGAGAAAAGCTGTGTTCTTAGAGATAAAATTAAACACATAAAATTTCTATGTTAAAATTATGTTTTATGTTAATGAAATATACTGTTAAAGTCTAATTTAGTTGGGTTTCCTGGTACACATCTTGCTCCATCTCATGACAACACAGTCAGAAAACATTTCTCTCTCCCTGTCTGTATGTGTGTATATTTGTGTGTGTGTGTGTGTTGCGTTATTCCTCTACTTCAGTGATATGGGAATTTTCCCCTGAAAAAAAAAGGCAGACCTTAGAGAAATATTTGGATAATTATTCAAAAGTGCCTGTTAAGTGAAAAAAAAAATCTCCAGGAGTGGAAACACCCTTTATAAGACTTTCCTTGGTTAATACTCTACTTTTTTAAAAAAATTCTCTTTCCATCTGTAAATAAGGATTACAAGTAGGCCCAGGTCAGGCAACAAAGACCAGTTCTCTCCTGTGGAGTCACACGGGCAGTTCTCCTGGTTCTGTGAATGCCAGGGAGGGAGCCATTTCTCTGGCCTGCCGCCAGGTTCTAAGCCATGTCAAACTTAGTTGTCATTATCTTTGAAAGCAGCTTTATGTGGCTTCACAGAAAAGGAGGCTTGATGCAATAATCACAGTCTACTGCATTTTTGCAACCAGCGTTAAAAATCTAAATTTCACAGATCTTTTCTCTGGTACTTGGTTATATATTAATATAAAAGTTTAGTGACTGTGTCCCGCAAATCAACTGCTTTATTTACGGGTCCTCCCTAGATCTAAATATAATAAGCAGCAAACTGCAGAAGTTAGAAACACTGGGAACTCGGTCAAGGACTGAATTCTGTAAGAGAGGCCAGGAAAAGGAAGAGTGCTTCCAGAGCAGTGGTGGCCCCAGAGAAACTTGTGAGCTTGGAAACCGACAAAAGAAAACAGAAAAGGTATGGGAATACAGTGTCGATGCTGAAAGAGGCCTCTGAGCTCATTTGGTCCAGCCCTTCCCTTGAACATGAGGTAATGGCCCGGAGAGCTGCTCTTAGCTCCCTCTTTCCTTCCTTCCTTCCTTGCTCCCTTCCTGTCTTCCCCATGCTCGGAATACTGGCCACAGACGGTCAGCGCTGCTCGGAGGGAAGGACCTCATGGCCCTGCCCTCCTGGGCTCTCAACACCAGCTGGTGCAGAGTCAGGATCAAAATCAAGTTGGGGATTTTTTGTTTTTGTTCTTATTTTCTTTTGTTGTTTTTCCCCCTACTAAAACAGGGCCTCCTTCTCTCTCTCTGATATGAATCAGTACTGGCGCTCAGACGAGTTCTGCTTTATGTCTGTGCTCATGGGGTTTGGTCACTATTAGAAAATAAAGCAATAAATTTTTGCTCAGTTATTATTCTGGCCAAAGTCTCAGTCTCTCTCTCTCTCCCCTCTCTCCTCCTTCCTTCCTTCCTCCTCATCTTTCTTTCCAACATAAATTATGTTTCTGAGCATATTTACCATTCTTTTTTCTCCTTGACCTTGGGAATGACAAAGACATTTCTTGGTAGGATGACAATCCAAATAGAACTACTGCCAACTTAGTGCCGTCCGCTGATCCTTTGCTCATGATTTTCTGAAATGGTTTCTTGAAATGTCACCATTATTAGAAAAAGTGTGAAGAAGGACAAATTTGTGTCCCCCACCTTTCCTGGAGCCCAGATCTACACATGAAAGTGAGGACAGCTGAAGGGAAGACTCAACACATTTAGGATGATACCCAGTTATGAGTCAAGGGGAAGGTCAGCCTGACTGACGACCTGCTCCCCTGAGGACCTTAGGGTTGAAAAGCTTCTAAAGCCCTCTTTCTCCATTCCAACCCCACCAAGACCATAAAGCAGGAACTCGTACCCTGAAAACATGTTCCGAGTTTAAGGAATGAAGGAGTGGAGAGAGGAAAGAAAGTCAAAAGTAAGGAATGTTCCCTACAGAGCCTCCTCTGTGTACACTAACATGTGCCCCAACATGTGGCAAGCCCTGCTGGTCATCAACAATCTTCAGCCAATGCACAGTCACCACCCACTGGGGCCACAACCCCCTCAACGGCCTCCTGCTTCCCCTCTTTCCTCCTTAAAATACGCTCCCTGCCAAACAGCCACAATGTCTTTGGAAACCACAAAACTGATCATAAAAGTCCCAGTGGCTTTACCTTGGCACCAACACCACCTGCATACTTGGAACCCTGGGTTCCTCCTTGATCTTGTACGTCACAACTGGTTCCCTAACTCCCTAACACAGTCACCCTAGTGCCCTTCGGTTCCCTGCACAGCTGATCACAGTCTTCACCAAGGCCTTTGGGCTTTCTGTTGCTGCCTGGACTGCTCTCACCCCAGTTCCCGCCATGGCTGACATCTCATGGTTCAAGCCTCAGTCCAGCACAAACACCCTGAGGTCACCTTCTCTGGACATTTGGGGTCAATCTCTTTCTTCATCGTCTTTAAGCCCCTCATAACCATTGGAAGCTCTCTTGCTGATTTTTCCATTTTTATTGAGACATAATAATAATATTTATACATCTTTATAAGGTATACTATGGTAATTCAATACACATACACAGTGGATAATAATAAAATCAGGGTGATAAGGGTTTTCATCTTTTCAACTATTAACCATTTTTATGTCTTGAAATTTCATACTCTCCTAGCTACTTTGAAATATACCAGACTGCTTTAGTCAGTCGTCGGCATAATGTCCTGAAGCAGAACCAGAACCAGTTCGTCCCTGCTAACCGTGCCCGGGTGCTCCACACGGAGCTCCTTTTCATCCTTCCTCCCCCTGCCCGCCCTTTTCAGTCACTAGTGATCACTGCTTCTCTGTCGTTCTACAAAGTCAATTCCCACAAATGGGTGAGAACATGCGGTATCTGTATTTCTGTGTCTGGCTTATGTCACGGAAGACAATGACCTCCAGTTCCATCCATGTTGTCTTTTTCCTTAACCTATTTTTTTTTCTGTTCCACTAACAAGACTGAAAGTTCTAGAACCATGCAGGGACTCTGTCTGTTTTATAGAGGGCCGTAACCACAGAGCCTAAAACAAAGGTTGGTGCACAGAAAATGCTCCATGAATGGTTTGTTGAATGAATGAGTGAATGAATGAATGAATGAATGAATACATGTGGAGTGGCCTGAAGAGTCCAAAACAAAGATCCTAGGCCAGAGCTACAATTTTGCAAGTAAAAACACAAGGATTCGAAGTAGATGTCCTACATTAAACTTCAAATCTATTGAGAAGCTGGGGTGAGTGGGTCATCAATGGAGACTCCCCCAAATCTTGGCCCTTTAGGCCCTTAGGTTGGAATAGATATGAATCAATGTAAAGAATTGTTTTGTTCTTTCTTCTGTGTGTGTGTGTGTGTGTGTGTGTGTTCAGCTAATAGGAACATGTTTTGGTCAAAGCGTTTGCTGTCCTTATCTTCCACCACTCAGGGTGCTAAACAGAATACACAGAACAAGAGAGCAGGGGTAGCTATACGAAGGGTTGGACTGTTTCACATGCACATAACCATCCTAGGCAGACCTGCTTCTAAGAGGGGCTTAAACTAGTTCCCATCTCATGAGGGTGGAAAAGAGCATTGAAGGTGAAATCTGGCAAATAACGTAATAATAAAACAAAGTAATTTTCCCAGACCTTATGATGAGAAGAAAAAATTTTTTCTCACAGAAATATTTTCAATTCCTTTGTCTCAAAAATGCAAATTCAGTAACTTTGAGTAAATCAAGGTATGTGCATTCTAGTTTTAGCTTCCTGTGTCCAAATGTGTAAAGTGCATTTAGAAAGTTGTATAGATTTAATTTTCCCCCAGAAGTTCCCGTCCAAAGTTTGTGTCTTTCTTTTCCATGTCTTCAGAATATGATTCCAGAAATCCTAAGGCTGTGCCACACATGTGATACCATTCTTGCCCTAAGGCCTTTTGGCCTTTGTGCTCTACGGAGGCTGTGGAAAGGCCCTGAGCATGAGAAAGGCTGCCATGGACAAGAAATGTTTTTGCATATAGAGCAGGTCAGGTCAAGTCTGTAAAAACAGGGAAGAATGCAAAGCACAAAGTGTTGTCTAAAAGCCTGCAGCAGATCAGGTTCATTCCCTAGAGCCTTTGCCTTCCATCGAGAAAGAGCCCAGAATATCCACGTCTTACCAAACTTCATACAATATTGGCAAGCACTTTTAACTAACACAAAATATTATTAATATATACCTGTGGTTGTTTTGTTGTGTTTTGTTTTGTTTTAAGGCCAAGAGGGCTGCTAATTATCAATAGTGATTATTCTCCAGACTGATAGAGCTTTTTCCAAGAAACTTGGAACAATATATACATTTAATCAGATTTTCTTCACAGTAACTGTCTAGGTAGAATGGCTTTGGATATTGATATTTCCTCAGTGAAATTTAATGGACTGGGCAAATGCTTGAAAAATTTAACAAAGTACGATAAAATAGAAGGTAAAACACCTCCTATTACCCACAATAACCTGTTAGAGGGAAACAAATTCAGTCTTTTCATTTAGCTGGGAACTGAGAGACACACAAAGGTCACAACACTCATGTCTGTTCTACCAATCAGATCAAACATCTGCCCTTTTCCCATGAACAGTATTAAAGTGCATTTTGTATTTATTTTGTCCATTTCAGAAAGGATCTATGACAGTTATTAAAAATGCAAAGAGAAATATGCAAATTTTATTAGAAACATATAAAATCTGTAAATATATCTATAAAGTATCCAATTTTTTTGTTCTTGGGTCAAAGTGCACAGAACTTTCTAGAGCTCAGGCTTACAGAAGGGCCAACCTATAAAACACCAAATTAGCATAATGCTCAAATATTGGGAAAAGGAGACACAAAAGTTAGGCTTGCAGATGCTGGTTGTGTGAATGACACAGTAGAGAGTAGAAACACCAGTGAAGAAAAGGCTTCTGAACACAGGCAAACAGACACTGTGTCTTCACCGGATAACAACTATCAAAAGTGACCACTCAGGCGACAGCTGAGCCTGAGCTTTGGTACAGGGATTCCTAGAAAGCTCATTTGGTTAACATGTAACTCAGCTCTAGCTCATCATAACTTCTAGCATTTTCCCCAGTCAGCTAAAATCCTGCTTCTGGTTAGCTTCCCTGGAGAAAAAGTACAAGTATACCACAGTATAAAAGTATAATTCTAGGTAGCTGTGATGCGGCACATCTGTAATCCCAGCACTCAGAGAGGCGGAGGCAAGAGGATCACAAGTTCAAGTCTAGCCTCGGCAATTTAGCAGGACCCTGTCAAAAAAACAAAATATAGCTGGGATGTAGCTTAATACACAGGCTCTGGGTTCGATCCTCACTACTGAAAAAAAATATTTTTTAAAGGAAAAAAAAAGAAAAGAAATAAGGCCATCTTTAGAAAAATTATCACCTAAAAATTTTGTGTATTGAACCACATTTGAAATGTGTAATGAAATAAGGAAGGACCGTTTGAAAAACTCTTCAGTGATTTTTTAAAATTGATGTGGTAAAAATGTATTTTATTTGATATTCACTTGTAAATTGTGCAACTTATAAGAACATACACTTCTAAAGAGTCAAAGAATTAAAAGAGGTACAAACAAAAGGTCAATCATCTTCCTACCTGATGTTATCAGTCCATGTCACTCTAGGTGATGACACTCTTCTTACAAAAGGTTGCACACGTGCATACACATATTTCTTGATGTTGCGGTGGAATTTCAGTTCTTGTTTTCATTCTTCTTATTACAACGATCGGATTGTGAACATCAGCCTTTTTTACTCACTTACATACACGTCTCCCTCCCGAATGGTATTTATTGTTCCACCTTGTCGTGTGTGGCAACAGTCACAACCATCAAATATGCTGTAATGTAAATATATGATGATTTAATCAACCATGAGCAATAAAGTCATATTTTATTTTTTTCTCTTCCAGAAGGTAGGCTGCAAGAAGCATTTCTATATCTGTTGGAACAAGCATATCTCTCTCTGTCTCTCTCTTTCTCTGTCTCTCTCCCTCTTCCTCTCTCTGTCTCTCTCTCAAACTACCTTGGTCTCCCATATTTTTACATCAACTGAAGTATGCGTTAGCACCCTGCAAGCCACGGTGGCTCTGAGCAGCGCAGTAACTGCTTTTTACGAGGGCAGGAAGTGTTTGTCCTGCACCCTTGAATCACCCCAAATCCTTTTGGGAGCGCGACTTAAAGGTAGCAGTGGCACATTGTTCAAGGTAAAGATGGCAGATCTTTAAATTTTTGCTTGCTTTACCTGACCAGGCGACCCAAGCGGAAGAGGGGAGGAGGAGGACGGATAAAGGTGATAGCATTGTGAGGAACTTGACCCTGAGCCAGTGCCTTAGATCTTATCGGAAAGACTGTGCATCCTGCCAATAGGAAAAGGCAGGGAGGGACCTGCGACCTAGGGATTTAAAACACCATCTACCGTATTTTCAGAGTGCCTTCCTTCATTCGCATGTGGAAGGTGACCCTTTTTGAAAAAAGATAATTAAAGGCTCACATTCTGTCATCTGCGCCCACCCCCCACCCCCGTGTCCATCCTTTGTTTGGACAGTTAAACTCTTACGAGCCATTTCTAACACTTTTCACACTGGGAACAATCTTTTCTCCAGCTTCAGCCCATGTAACCTGTATGTGAACTTTCAATCCTCTGTAAACTTACAGAGATGCATAAAAGCCTGGAAATTCGGCCTCAAGCCCATCTCTGAAATGAGTCTTTTGTAAAACTACAATCTGTATATTCACCTGGAAGGTGCAGCTGCAGCAGAAGTTTGGATATTCGATATGTGCAGGCAGGTAGGGGTCGAGATGCCAGAGAGCCGCGTGGCGTGAAACACCTCCTGAAGCTGCACCGCCGCAGAGAGTGATCACAGCTCTTCTACTCCAACCATAATAGCACAATCACAAGATTGAGGAAATAAAACACAAGCTGCCCAGTGAAAGGTGAATTCATACATTCCATGATTGATGTTTCATTTATTTTATTATGTTAGATAGTCCTTCATTATTATGACAAAGGATATATTTATATAAAACATTTGTGCTTATCTGAAATTCAAATTTAACTGGACATCCTATATTTTACTGGGAAATTCTATATGATAGAAGAAATTGGCTGGCTCTCATCCCCACTAACCCAGAACTTTCTTTGCTTTTGTCTTGGTGTCTAAACTACGTAGACAGGAGTTTTGTTTTCTTTCCTAAGCGAGCTTCCCTGAAGATGTGGGTGTGCTCTTCTCTGATCTCAGCTCCTGTCGTCACCAGGGTGGCTTCCAGTTCCATAACACTTGTCTCAGCAGTGAACTCGTATGGGTACTTTACATCTATCCTAACTTTCTGCCTTGTGGGATCTCTGTATTCCAAACTTTTCTCCACTTTGATCATGAAAAATGGCCCATCCCCTGCCCTATGCGTGAACTTTCTAGACTGTATCCTTCTGATTATTTTACCTCTTCTGCATTTTGAGTGCCCTTAGCATCTTCATCTCCTGAAATTTCTAAACCAAGCCAAGATTGCGTTGTTAGAAGATTCAAGTTTTGTAACCCACACTACATAAACATGGAAAGTTACTACCCAAGCTTCAGTTGCCTCATCTTTAAAATGAGTGTTGCATTCTATAATATTCACAGATGTTCAAGATCACGTCCAGCACTGACACTGTGGCTCAAGGGTCCTTGCTGTCCAGATCCAGGTCTCCTGGCCTAGCCCTCGCCTGAGCACGGCTCCAGACCTAGCTCTGCCTGTGTCCTCACTAGCCTGACATCAGCTTTGCTGACAGAAACTGCTAGGTGTGGCGACATAGCCACATAGCCAGCCCCGGCTGTTCTAAACACCTCACCCTTACAGGCTAACATCAGAGATTTCCATCTTTGCTATCAGTGTTTGAGCAAGCAAACACATGCCTTTGTGTCAGAGATGGTCATTGCAAAAGTTCCTGTGATGGTGGTTGTCATGCTGCTTTACATGGAGCTATTCACGAATTATCACAATTAAATGTGGGAGCTGTAACAATCTCACAGAGTACCGATTTTCACTATGGAGAAGAAATCTCTATAAGAAAATATTTGATCCCAAACATAAATTTATAAATTTTTAAAATAACTGAGTAAGGTGTACAGATACACACAAATGGAAGAGAATTGAAAGCAGAGATAAACATGTTTCAACTTCAGAAAATTATAAAAATAAAATATCTCATATTCACAAGGGTTAAATGGTTGTTAACTACACTAAATATTTTAAAATAGAAGTTGTGTGTTGAAAATATAGAAGGGCCTACGTGATGCAGCACTTTGACTCTGAGACCTGAACCTTCCTGACTGTAGGGCTAGTTCTCTTCTTTATGCCATGTGGGACATTGTTCAGAAGTGTGTCGAAATTTATACCATGCAGTGAGTGTGCAAAACACATTCATTATGAGAATTAGAGAATTAACAAACAAATGGTCCTTAGCAACTATCTTTTTTTTTTTTTTTTTTTTGAGACAGGGTATTGCTCTGTAGTCCAGGCTGGTCCTGAATTCACATCAACCCCCCATCCTCCCCCAGTGCTGGGATTACATGTATGCGCCACCACGCCCAGCTTATGGGGTGCCGGGGAATCAAACTTAGTTACTTAGAGCTTATCGTAGCACTTGCTAGGCAAGCACTTTAACCGCTGAGCCATTCCTCCAGTCCCTTAACAACTGTGGGGGTTTCGCCACCACACAAGAACCAGGGAGAGGAAAGGTGAGGCCGCAGCAAGAGTACCAGACGCAGCCAGGAGCTTCTGGAAGCAGGAACTCACTTTATTGAGGAAGTACAGCGACTTATATAGGATAGAGGAAGAACGTGGCAAGGAAGGGAAAGCGGGCGATTTTACGTGGTGTCCACGTAAGCAGGCATTGGGCCAATCGGGGATGTTCGCGCAGGCAGGCACCAGCTGTCCATAGCAGCACTACTGAGATCAAAGGTGGTCCACAAGAACAGAACTGGCTTGGCCCAATCATCCTTCTTGGTAAATACCCTAGGTGAACGCCCTCAGAACTTCCGGCGGGCACCATCTTAGATATCACCCCACAAGCAATTATCTAACACACTGTTCTGTAAAGTGTCTGCAGACTTCTCACAAGTAACATTCAGGGGACAACGTTCACCCTTACTATTTATGAGACTATTTGATATGCTTACTCTGTGCTATTTCATCTGTTAGAAGTTGGTTGTGACCCCCCTTATTGATTTCATGACCCCACTGATGGATTACGAACAGGAGCTTGAAAAATCACTTTTTAAAAATCCCAATTCTTTCATCTTAAACATCAGAAAAATAATAAGTCAATATGATAAATGGTTTGACCAAAGTAGTGCAAGGTCATTGAATAACCATGAGAAATGGGAAATGTGTTAATAAATGTATATGTTTAGTCTATCGATACATGAAACAGAAAATGGTCAGCAGAATGTATTACATATGTTACGATAATTTTTTAAAAATAAAAGTATCTATGCAAAGGAGAGTGGGATATTGAGAGACCACCATATCAAGCATCTACTGTACCGTAGGCATTAATTTTAACAAAAAGCAATATTTATTAGAATCAAGACCAGAATCTATCAGAAACTATCAGGATGTAATTCATTCTGTCCTTTGTCTCCAAGAAAATGTTGTTCTATCCAAGAAATACAATACAGAAACCAATAAAATAAGAAGTGGTTCTATGAGAAGGTCAATAAATTGACAAACTTATAACCAGAATGATAAATACTGAAACGAGATTGATACAGATTTATGAATAACAGAAATGAAAGCAACAACATCACTACAGATTCTACAGATACTGAAAGGTCAGTCTGTGACTTTAACAAGTTGGACAAAATAGAAAACTCCTGGAAAGAAACATATTATAAAACTTAAGAAACATAGATAACTTGAATAACCATGTATCTGTTTTAAAAGCTGATTGTAATTGAAAATCTTCCCATGAGAAAACTTCAAGCCCAGATAGCTTCAAGATTAGGTCTCCCAAACATTTAAGTGAGAAATAATAGCAAGTCTATCCAAACTCTTCCAAAGAAATATTGAATAGGAGGAATACCTTCCAAATCCTTCTGTTTAGCCAGAAGTTATCCTGAAATCTAATACAACAAATATTAAAATGATAATACATTATGACTAAGAAAATTTATCTCAGGAATGTGGGGTTGACTTAACTTTGAAAATTAAGTCAATGTAATTTGTAAGATTAACAAACTTGAAAACGATTTAAAAATCTGATCTCATTATATACAGAGAAAACATTTGACAAAGTCTATCCCTCACTCCTAATTTTTAAAAACTCTCAGCAGATTAGGAATAGAAGGAAACTTCCTCAACCTAATAAAACACATCAGGAAAAAATCTACATAATTACTTTAAGTATCGTACGTAAATGCATCCCTGGTAAGATCAGAAATAAGATAGTTATATTTTATTTTCCACTTCTACTTAACACTGTACTTGCTGTTACTCTGGTAAGTGCAATCAAAGAAAAAAAAAAGGAAAAGGAAAGACAAAATATTTAGTTTGGAATGGAATAAATAAAACTATGTTCACAGATGATATGATCATTTATGTGAACAGTCCAATGGAATCTACCCAAAAAACCTGCTAGAACCAATAAGCACATTTAAAAAGATTTTAGGATACAAGATCAATATGCAGAGACCCACTATAAGTCTCTATTCTAGCAACAAAAAAATCAGAAATTGAAAAAATGCCAATAGGATAATCACATGAGAGATTTAAGATACATCTGACAAAGTTGTGTGAAGTGTATAGACAGAAAGCCGTGAAACATTGCTGATAGAAAAATTTTAAAACTTAATTAGAGAATGAGTCAGAAGACTCAGTATTATCAAGACGTCAATTTTTCTCTTGCTGACCTCTAGATTCAGTGCTATTTGTATCAAAATCCCAGCAACTACTCTCATAGATATCACAAGCTGATTCTAAATTCATATGGAAGTGCATATGACCTAGAATAGACAAAATAATTCTAACAAAGAAGAGCAGCATTAAAGGATAGAGCTCACTCAAGGCAAAAATTACTATGAAACTATGTGTTTGGCATAAACATAGTTCAATGAAAAAAGAATAGAGTCTAGAAATAAACCAGACATTTATCAGCAACTAGCTTTAGATAGGCATTAAAAGATGATGCTGTGGAGAAAGGGCAGCCTTTTCAACAAACGATGTTGAACATCTATATGCAATAACAAAAGAGAACTTGATTTAACATCTGGCAGTATATATTTTTAACAATTAATCATAAACTTAGTGGAGAACTTATACATAATTTTTAGAATAAAACAGGAGAAAACCCTGTGACCTTGGATTAGGCAAAGACTCTTAAAACCACCAATATAAAGGTCAAATTGATTAACTGAACTGAATCAAAATTAAAAACTTCTGCTCTTGAAAGAATTAAAAGTCAATCCAAGGACTGGGAGAAAATATTTTCGAAGAAAATATCAGATAAGAGACCACCCAGAATGTACAAAGAACACTCAAAAATTAACAAGATGAAAAAAAGGCAACCCAATAAAAAATGAGCAGAAGATTTGACCAGACACTTCACCAAGATCATCAACATTTCACAAAAGACATTTACCAAACACATAAATGAAAAGATGCTGAGTATCACAAGTCATTAGAGAAATGCAAAACAAAATCGCAAGAGATCCAAATAAAATCACAAAAGACTGACCACATCAAATGTTGGTAATACTATAGAGGAACTAGAATCCTTCTACGTTGTACATAAAGGTACAATCACACTGGCAAAGAATTTGGAAGTATCTTAAAAAATAAGGCACCTGCCATATGATTTAGCTATTCCTTGATTTTATATTTACCTCAAAGTAAAAGAACTCTCTGTCCCTATCAAGATTTGCATAGTGGTTGTTAAAGCAGTTTCTTGATAATGACCAAAGGCTATAAATAAGCCAAATGTGAATTCACATGTTACTGGATAAATATCTGTTCTAGCTACACTCGGCAATTTAAAAAGAAGAATCTGTTGGTTGAAGCACTGACATGGAAGACTCACAAAGTAGAATTTTCTTAAATCCTGATTTTTAAAATCTACAATATAGATTTCACTTATATAAAATTGTGGAAAGTACAAGGTAATTTACAGTGACCGGAAGTAGATCATGGTTGTTGGGGACCAGTGGGACAAGAGGGAGGAATGAACAGGGGGCACAAGGAAATTTGGGGAGGAATGGATATGTTTACTAACTTGATTGTTGAGATGGTTTTGTAAAATACACACATCTCAAAACTTGGTCAAATTATACCTTTTTAAAATGTGCAGGGTAGGCATCAATTTACCTCATAAAAAGCTGACTAGTGAAAAAAATTATTTTTTGCCCAGGCTAACTTTCTTCCCATAGCTGGAATTCCAACTGGCAAGTTCTGGTCCCTTTCTTGCGCCACCACAATGAGGAAAACTTTCCTCTTTCAATCTCATTTTCAAACATCCCCAGGACTGTTGGACTAGCTCTGACTTGCTAGGTGTGGCAGAGAAATGTAAGGTATTGATAGGGTAGTCACTGCAGCTGAGCACAGGGGACAAGAAAGATGTCCACACCCACTGGGCCCCTGCATTGGAGAAGTGAATCAGTCCCTCAACGAAAGGGTTGCTGTTTCCAACACAGAGACGTTACGAGCCAGCAAAACTCTGAATATCATCTACAGCATTATCTGTGCCTTTCCTATTTGATCCTTACAGTAAAACTGTGGGGCATTTTACATGAGGAGAAGCTGAGCTCTCAAGGGTTAATTTGTTTACCATAGTGGGTTGAATCATGTTTTCCACAGTGACAGTTAATTTCATGTCAACTTGGCTACACCACAATACCCACATATTTGATAAAACACATCTCCATGTGGCAGGATAGATTTTTTTTTAGATGAGATCAACATTTAAACCAATAGATTTTGAGTAAAGCAGACAATCCTCAGTATCATGGGTGAGCCACATCTAATCAGTGAAGGCCTGAGAGGAGAACTGACTTCCTGTGAGGAAGAGGAACTTCTGCCAGCCGACTGCCTTTGGAATCAAACCAACACCAGCTCCTCACTGGCGCTACAGCTGACTAGGCCAGCCTGCACATTTTAGACTCAGCAGCCTCCATAATTGGATGAGCCAGTTCCTTAATCTCACTCTCTCGCTCTCTCTCCCTATCTATCTATCTATCTATCTCTTGTTCTCTCTCTCTCCTCTCTTCTCTCATCTCCCTCCTCCACCCTACTGGTTCTACTTCTCTGAGAACTGTTGTGGCCCTCAAAATTTATATCCACCCAGACATTCAGGATGTTACCTGATTTGGAAGTAAGGGCTCTGGGTTCCATGCCCACATAGACTGGGTATGGTGACACACAATACACCTGTAGAAAATAAATAAATGAAGGTTTGCATCACTGTGCCTGGCTCAAAAAATAAAATTTCATTCCTTCTAAGGCCCTTTTTCTGTGAAAGCTGTGGAGGAGGTAAGGAGAAATGGTGATGGGTGGTGGAGGGGTGCTTTCTACAGCAAAACTAATAGGATCAAACGTGGGGTGCAACCATCCCTGGGGGAAGAAAGGTTGGGGAGAAATAGTCTCTCTTGGGAGCCACATTTGGAGCAAGTTCCATCAACTCTCACCAGAGACAAAAGCGACAGACTTAAAGAAAACTCATTTCTTTGTGGTACCCTCCAGTTTTAATTGGGGAGATCAAGAGAAATGCCAAAGTCCTTCTCCATGATGGGTGTATCCTGAGAACTTAGCTTTCTGGAGCTCTAGGCGATGCTGGTCACTTGGGTGGCAGAGGACATAGCACTGTGGCCACTTACTGTCTTCCCAGCACTGTGTGCCAAGTACTAACAGTCAACACTGGAAACTAAGAAGCACCTTCTGCCCTTGAAGACCTCACAGGCCAGTTGAAGGACAAACTAGTCAGGAAATAATTACAATAAACCATGATCCTGTTACTAGTAGCGTGGCCTTATTAGAAGTGAGTACAAAATGCCTTAAAAAGGCAAATGAACAGTCTAATCATGTATCTGATTACTTGTGCAAATATGCTCCTTGACTTATGACAGGGTTATGTTCCAATAAACCACTGCAGTTTCAAAATATCCTAGGTCAAAAACTCATTTCTTACACCCACCCTACCACAAACACCATAACTGAGTGACATGCAGCACTGTAGAGTATCGACTGTCTCATGGTGGCTGTGGTTTGCTGGCACTGCCCAGATTCTCCAGAAAGTACCTACCTACCGCATATCACTGACCCAGTAAAGGATCCAAATTCAGAATTCAAAGTCTGCCTCCCATTGAATGTGTGTTTCTTTTCTAACACTGCAAAGAGTAAAATCCTAAATCAAAGGATTGTAAGCTGAGGAGCATCCTATTAGAACTAAAGGAGCAAAGAGTAGAGGTAAAAAGAAAAGACAGTTTCCAGATAATTTCAGAGTTTTCGAGACGCCCAAAATTAAAGAGCTGAAAACAGCTTCTTAACAAAATAAGAACAGCTTCTGAATCAAATCTATCTTCTATTTCTAAGACTAGCAACGGCCTCCCATCCAATGCTTACACTTTCCCTCTTAAGCTGGTGAAATACAGGATGCAACCAACCTGGACTCCTCCCACCCTTTGTCCCATGGAGATGCTTTAGACACAACACTAGCCCGTAGCAGGAAACAGGGGCTGTACTGGAGACTAATGTGGCCCTCAGCGCCTTTGCCGTCACTACAACAAACCCAGAGAGCAAAGATGAAGTAAAATTAAGTGCCGTGGCTAACACTCCCAAAGCAGCTCTGAGGACAACTCAGACTCAATTTGATATTACTCCTCATGGTTTAACTTGAGCACCGCTGGCTCCGGGCACAAACACTAGATGCTCTGAGCAGAACCCTTCTCCTACTGCTGCTTATTTGCCTGACAACGTTTACATGTGTGAGCTCCAAACTCATTAATGCTGCCGAGCAGCCACGGTTGGTTCATCAAATGAGCTAAAAATGATTATTCAGCAAGAAGAATCAGGCACCCAGAGAGGCTGACGTAGCCACCCTGGACACGTGATGCACACCCATAACTCAAGCCATGGGGGGAATCTAGACTATTCCTGCCCCCGATATAATGGGCTATCCTCTGGCTTCAGCTCAGCAGTGACCACAAGTGGGCACTAAATTGCCTGTCAGATGCTTGAAGTTCCATGGCTTAAATATTAGCACTAATATTACAGCCTCTGTGTCAACAGACTTGACTATTTGTTCAAAAAAAAAATTGGCCCAAGAAGACAAGGTGTAAACCAATAAATCACCTCCCATTCTCATTTACTTGAACAATGAACTGCTCAGTTATTCATCTTCCAGGACAATGGGTTGTCTATAGGGTAAAGAGACCCCTCCTAGGGACAGCAGGTCACTCACTGGGCAACGATGCTTGCCTCTCAAGCAATTAACATCACGTCCTCCTTTTAAAGCTTTTTTCTTTGTTGTGTTCACCAACCCTAAACAATTTTATCATAAACTTTGCCCAATTCTAACCAGAGCCCTGAATTTAAAGAACAACCATAAGCCACTCAAAGTCCAACTTCAAAAGCCCATGACTGTTGCCCCTCCAGGACTCTTAGTCCCCACCAACATGACATTTTTCCTAATAGTAAATAATGGACTCAGCTTCATGTGACCAACAGATGTTATTTCTATGGTCTTTTAGAAAAGTCAGCAGTTGGTACCCAAGATAGACTAAGTGAGATAAAGATAACAAAGAGACTCCTTACAGAAGTGAGAACAAAATTAAGGAAATAAACAAGGGATGGGAAGCCATTACTACCCTAAGGATCAGAGGGAGGAAATTGTGTCATTGGAACCCAGAGAAAGTGGGAACCATAGAGTTACATATGGGTCACTCAGCAGAAGCTGTCATCGTGGAGGTCCACAGCCACTGTTTGATGTGAGATGTCTATAGAAAAGAAGCAGGGAAGAAACATCCCATCCCTCTCTTCCCTCACCCTGCTATTACCTGCTGGCTCCTTCCATCGTCAGAGCTCTAGCAGAAGCCAGCCAGCAAGGGGCCCCGGCAATGCAGAGAGCCATCTCCTGGGTACCAGAGCAGAGAGAAGAGGAGAAAGAGCAGATTTGTATGGATACTAAAAGCGGGACGGTAATCGTCGTACTAAATGCGTAGTCACCTACTTAGTGCCCTGGTTTTTGAGGGGCACGGTCAATAGATGCCAATGTTGTTCCTTTCTAATTTTAGAACAATATCAATGAGGAACTTTCAAGAGAACACTAAAGCAGGAAAACTGAATATACTTCAGAGATTTTATAGATACTGCCTGTGTTGTAATTTGACTTACAGCCTAAACTTAGTTGGAGCACTAATATCTTTCACCCTACTCTGGAATGTCACACCAAACTAAGACTTCATAAGTTGCTGTAATTGCCAGAGCCAACCAGATTATGTCTTCTTCAAGGATCTGGAAATCTGGAAATACTACCATACCAAATAAGAAGCTGACAAAATAATCCTTGGTTTAACTGTTCTGTTTTAAATTATTTAGCCTATCCAAAAATATAAAAAATAAAGATTAAATTATTTAGCCTAATATGTAGTGAACTGATGAGATTTAGCCAACATCAAGGAAACAAATTAAGTCTGAGGCTATCTGCCTGTGTTAGCTAGTCCCCAGGGTACGGGTTAAGAATCTGTAGTTCCACAATCAGTTAGACCTGGCTCGGAAGCTCATACTATGTTTGAGCGAGTCACTTGACTCTCCTGCCTCGGTTTCCTCATGTGTAAAATTGGAAAAATGTTCTGTGCTTCTTTGGATTCTCGTTTGGCAACCACATTCACCCTCTACCCCTTCCAATGTTCTTTTCTCCCTCCCATGACTGGAAGCCTGGTAACCAGGCACCCCAGACTTCATTTCTACGATGGTTCTTGATAAAAAAAAAAAAAAAATACACTTGCCAGTGACATACCTTGTGCAAAATTTGGAAGTTTGGACTTCAGCAGGTGTGAAGTTTCCCAGCAACTAAAACTTCCCTTTCTAATCATCAGCCTGCTGCTATGACCAGCTGTGACCACAAGCAGCAACTTCCTCTCATCTTCCTCACCTAGGTGCTAGGAGCAATTTCTTGTCATGAAATTACAGTGGTGAATTTAAAATCTCACAGGTGCCTCCCCTGACTTTTGCTGTTTAAGCCTTTTCGACATTGTTCATAAGCAACAGATCCCTCTTTCTAAATCTCTTCCTGCATGAAATTCCTATGTGGCTTCTATTTTTTTCTGACTGAATTCTGAGTGGTATCTACCAGAGTATAAAGTTTATAACAAAGAGGGCCCCTTAAATAAATGGTCCTTGAAGGAATCACTCCTCTAGAAATTCACTGGCGTGGGTACTAATGCTGATGGGGTAGTTTATGAACCTGGGGTGTTTGGAGTTCCTCCCAATAATGAAGATAAGTTAACAAATTTGTTAATTATCATAATGATGTTCTCATTTAGAATCATTTATTTGGTTAGTATGACTATTTCTAAACCTTATAATTATAGAATCATAGTCCATAAAAATACAAGCCAAAATAGGTTTCTTGATAAAAGTGCAATTTACAAAATTCAAACATGAATTCACAAACTGAGTGACAGTTTCCCTTACCAAGATTCAATAGTAGTCATTTCTCAAGATAAAAATCTTCTACTTTAAATAATAACTACCTCAAAGAAAATGCAAATACTTTATGTGTACCTTTGTTGTTTTCTCTTCTAATGTGGGAGAACTAGAAAGTTTATCTTAAAGTAACAGAAAGTAAGAGTAATTTGCATATTTTTTCATTAAAGACCACAAAAAAGTCAATTTGTTATAAATACAATTATTCTTGCCAATTCTACTAAGCTATAGGGGGATGGAAGATGGTTTCAAGGCCTCCCTCAAGTCACAACTCTGCTTCCAGTCCTGGCACTTCCCATAAGCACTGTGTACTGTGCATTTGAAAATACTTCATGCCTCATTCATGCTTCAGCCCTCCCAGTTGAGGCTGGAATCTTTTTGAAGACAAGAACCAAGACTTTCCCCTTGGGAGGCACCTTGGTATACAGTTCTGCATATTTCTCAGTTGAGAAGCCACAGGTTATAAATTGGTAGAGAGAACCACCATCCCAGCTTCCGGACTGCTTCCTTTAATGCCCGAGTTTTCAAGGCCAAGTCTAGTCCTGGCTTACTTAAAACACCTAAATTAATCTTATCTCTCAGCTAATGAAACTGATTACACAGCACTTTGTAAATACCCAAGGTACTCCCAAAAAAGTAAACAGCTGTAATGGTCAAGATCAAAGTGTTAGGAACAGAGGCCCGAGGCTCATGCCTACCTGAGAAGAACAATAAACACAAGCTGGCTTTGATCACATCACTCCCAACACTGAATTCTCTGCTGTTCCACACTGCCATCAAAAGCCCGCACTTCATAGTGGACTTGCCTCTGTGTCCCTCCTATCTAGTCCCAACCCACCTTCCAAGGTTTATCTGCAATGCTCTTCATGGCTATGAACAATTTCCCTACTCTCTCTCTGCACAGCTCATGACTGTACTGACTGACCTCGTGCCCTCAAAGTATTTTCTACTCCTTCCAGTCTTTCACCATCTCAAGTATTCCTTCTGCTTCTCAAAATGATGGCATAATGATCTGCTCCCACCCTCACGCAGTAAGAGCCGATAGCATTCAGCATAGATGGTTCCCCAACTTACTATGATTCGGTTAATGGTTTTTCAACTTGTGTGATTTTTCGATGGTGTGAAAGTAATACCCATTCAGTAGAAACTTAAGATTTTGAATTGTGACTTTTAAACTTACAGTCGGCGTAATCCAATCATAATGGGGGAACATCTGTACTCACTAGCATTTTAAACACATCACTTCATCCTTGAAGTAACTCAATAAGGAAGGATTGTGTTCCTCACTTTATGGATAAGGAAACTGAAGTAAATACTGCAGTATCCTTAAGTCACTATCTTAGCTCATTTACGCTTCAGGGAAAAAAAACTGGTCAATATACTCCTAAAATATCTGAAGGAAATCAGTAAGATTCCTTCAACAAAGCAGTCAATACTTTCAAAGTTCAATATAGTAATCCCAAAATTGAAATAGCATATATGGTAAATAAAAATTTACAACCAATATGCAGAAGAAAAGATATTCAAGGTCACTAGTATTAAGTAAGATGAAAACAAAAACCACATTGAGATAATCACTTCACACTCATTGGGGTAACTATTGAAAAAAACAGAAAATGGTATGTAAGTTCCGGTGAGAGTAAATAGAAATTGAAATACTTGGGTGCTCATTGGAAATATAAACTGGCATAGCTGTGGAAACAGTATGGTAATCCCTCAAAAAATTAAACATTAAATTGCCATATGATCTAGTAGTTCCACTTATAGAATTGAAAACAGACTTGAATAGATTTTTGTGTACCCCTGTTCATATCTGCATTATTCACAGCAGCCAAGAGATAGAAACAGCGCAGAATATCCACTGATAAATGAACAATAAACAAAATGTGGTGCACATGCAAGAAAAGAAGCGCTGACACATGCTACAACACAGATAAGTCATGAGGATTTTATGCTAACTGGAATAAGCCAGTCACAAAAGCACAAGTATTGTTATTATTCTTTAAATGAGGAAGCTGGAGGAGTCAAGCTTGTAGTGACCAAGCAGCGCACTCGTTGCCAGGGACTGAGGGAATAGAGAAATGGGCAGTTGGTGTGCAGCAGTCACAGAGTTTCAGTTTAGGAAGATGAAAAGTTCTGGGGGTAGATAGTAGTGATGCTTGCATAATGTGCATGTATTTAATGACATTGGAATGTATGCCCAAAAATATAAACAAAAAAGATATTCACAGGCCAATAACCTTGATGAACATAGACACAAAAAATCATCAACAAAACACTAGTAAATACTTGATGACACGTTAGAAAGAGTATTTGACACGACCAAGTGACATCCATCCCAGGGATGCAAGGATGGTTTGACACATGCAAATCAATGAACATGATACATCACATCACCAGAATAAAGGACAAAACCATATGATTACTTCAATAAATGTAAAAAAGGCATTTGATAAAATTCAACAACACTTTATGATAAAAAGGAAAAAATTTAGAATAAATTAGGCATGAACATAGTGTCTGTCATCATAACAAATTATATACAAATAATTAACAGTTGTCATTGTATTTGTGAAGAAATGTCGAAATTTTTCCCTGTAAGAAAATTAAAAAGTTAGGCCCTGTAAGTTATAAAGGCAAGGGTGCCCACTTTCACTACTTTTATTTAACATAGTACTGGAAATCTTAGCCAGAGTGATCATAAAAAAAGAAAAAATAAAGGGAAAAAATAGGGGGGAAAAAGAGTTAAACTGTCATTGTCTGCAGTAATCAGGCAAGAGAAGAAATACAGGGCACACAATTTGGAAGAAAAAAGAGTTAAGCTGTCATTATTTACAAACGGTATGCTCATGTATAAAGAAAATTCCAAGGACTCCACCAAAAAACTATTAGAATTATTAAGCAAATTTGGCAAGGTTGCAGGCTAAAACACCAATATCAACATACAAAAAATCAACAGTGTTGCTGCACACTAACAATAAACTATTGGTATAAAGCAACACTACTATTTCTGTTATCTGAACCAGAAATCAAAAAAGCAATCTCATTTACAATGGCTTGAAAAATTAAAATACTTAGAAATAAATTTAACCAAAGAAGTGAGAGATTTCTACTATAAAACATTTGTGAAAGAAATTTTAAAAGATACAAAAACTAGAAATTCATTCTGTGTTCCTGGGTTGAAAAAAATTAATATTGCTAAAAAGTCAACCTTACCGAAAGCAATCTACAGATTCTATAGAATTCTTTTCATAATACCAATGAGATTTTTTTATAGAACTAAAAAAAGTCTTAAAATTGGTGTGGTGCAAAACAAAAAACAAAACAAACAAACAAAAAAAAAACATATGAACCAAAATAATCAAAGCAATCTTCAGGGGGGAAAAAAAGTAAGAGCAGGAAGCATTATACTACCAAACTACTCGGAACAGCACTGTGGATAGATGTGTAGCTCACTGGTAGAGTAGTTGCCTGTCATCCACAAAGCCCTGAGTTTGATCCCCAGCAACAACACATGCACACATACACACACCCACCATAATTTTGACATGTAACAGACATACAAACCAATGGAACAGAACAGAGATTCTACAAGTAAGCCCATCATTTGATAAAGATGTCAAGATCATATGCTAAGAAAAAAATTCCAATAAATGATGTTTGGAAAATTACATATACACATGCAGAAGAATGAAACTACCAGTTTCATATCAGTTACAAAAATCAACTTAAAATGGATTAAATCCTTAAGTGAAAGATCCGGAATTATGAAACCACTAGAATATACAGGGGAAACAATTTAGGACATCGGAATAGGCAAGATTTTTTTTTACAAGGGCCCAAAAGTACAGGAAACAAAGTTAAAATAGAGAAGTAGGATTACATTAAGCTATTAAACTACACAGAAAACAGTCAATAAAGGGACAAACTACAGAATGGGGGGAAAACACTTGCAAGCTATACATTCGACAAGGTGCTGATATCCAGAACTGCAAAGCTGGGCATGGTGGCGCATACCTGCAATCCCAGGACTCAGGAACCTGAGGCAGGAGGATTACCATGAGTCTGAGGCTAGCCGGGGCTACATAGTGAGTTTAGGACCAGTCTGGACTACAGAGGAAGACCCTGTCTCAAAAAATAAAAAAGAAAGAGAGAAAAAGAAAAGAAAAGATCTACAAAAACTTAATAGCCATTAAAAAGATTTTAAAGGGCAATAGCCAAGGAAGTCTTATAAAAATTGATAAATGCTTTAAAAAGAAATACTCAAAATCTGTAATCATCAGAAAAACAGACATCAAAATCACAATGTCCCCTTACTTTAAGCATGGCTGTTATAGAAAAAGCAAAAGACGATAAGTACAGGAAAGGATATGAAGAAAAGGGAAGAGTTAGTGGCAATACCAATTACTGGAGCCATTGCAAAAACTGTGGAAATACCTTTAGAAATTAAAACTAAGAGCTGGGGATGTAGCTCAGTGCTGGCTTGCCTGCCTAGCATCTAGAAGGTTTGATACCTAGCACCCCTCAAAAATCTAAACTAAACTATAAGAGACCAGGATACTAGTATAATAAATAAGACCCTCCTATTAAATTCAACATCACACTTGACAGAGAGTAACAAGCCAACAAGCCAACAGGTTTTTTTTTTTTTTTAACTAAAACTACTTAGGGCTAATAGTGGTTACCTAGCCAGAGGAAATGAAATCAGTGTGTCAAAGAGACCTCTGCACACCCATGGCTACTGCAGCCCTGTCCAAAATAGCCAATAAATAAAAACATGGTGTTCAACAACTGATGAACAAAAAGAAAAGATAAACAGACAGACATCTCGGACATCGAAAAGAAGGAAATCCTGCTGGGCCTGGTGGTACACGCCAGTAATCTCAGCACTCTGGAAGGCTGAAACAGGAGAATCAACTAAGAGACTTAGTGAGACCCTATCTCAAAATCAAAAAAGAAAACATGGGCTGTGGATATACCTCAGTGTGAAGACCTTGGGCTCTATCCCCAGTACAAGGAGGAAGGAAGGAAGAAAGGAAGGAAGGAAGGAGAGAAAGAGAGACCAAGAGACAGAAAGACAGAGAGAGAGAACAAACAAGCAAGCCAGCCTGTCATTTTGATATCCATGGAACTGGAGTGAAATAAGTCAAGGACAGAAACTCAATCCTAGGTGAAATATAAAAAGTCGACCTCACAAGAGTTGAAAATAGCGTGGTGGTTACCAGAGGCTAAAGAGAGTAAAGAGAGAGGACAGATGGGAAAAGCGTCTGAGGGGATGCCCAAGATTCCGCATTTGTAACTTGCTGCCACGTGACCCTAATGGTCTACAGCCCATGGCCAGGCAGCAGCTGAGCCCACACTCAAATCCTATTTCTTTACACTCGAAAGTGAGGGTCTTTAAACTCTCTTAGGGCATCTTTCATAAATGCCTCAACCTCCACAGGAAGTTGGGAAAGACAGGGACCCCTGAGAAGGGGTCATGCTGATCCCCTGATAGACTCACATGTTCCCCCGATGCCCATGGTCAGGTACACCTGTGTTGTGAACACGGGACACATGGGGGAAACCTTAGACACAAGCTCTTTTTGTCTTATATGGATTCATTTTTTAAAAACCACCAATACTTCAGCTAAACTAAAGCTATAATGAAAACTAATTTGATTGCACGCTAGCTGAGCTACCTAAAGGTTATGTTAACATGATTATCTGTCAGAAGCTTTAGTTCTCAGATGCATATTAAAAAGTTTATTTGTTTGCTTGCTTGTTTCAAACACAAATGCACAGTTCCACACACACACACACACCCAACACACACACACACACACACACACACACACACACACACACACACACACACATCCCTCCCTGGCCCCAGAGACATTAATTCAATTGGTCTGATGTTTTGCTTTTTCATTCTGTATTGAACAGATGATTCTAGCAGCAGTCAGGGATAGATACCCTGACCTAACGCGTGAAATAGCAATTCAAATTCAAGATGTTTAGTAAATTCCATTAGTCTCTGTTCTTGGTTGACATTACCAAGCATCAGAAGAAAAGTCTGCTATATTTTCTTTGCTAACTGCAAATGCAAATGATATGTTTCAATTGTTTTATTGGGTCTAAGCTTACTTCAGAAGCAGAATATTACAATATTTCTGGCAATTCTGTGTTCCTAGCAACACAAAGATTAATTTTAGCACCGTTGAACTCCCAATGAGATCCATGGTCTATTTAAAATCATGGTTGAGCTAGCCAACTTAGTTCAAATCAATAGCTACCGTATTTCCCCTACTGAAATAAAACTTGCCACAGCAGCCATACTGCTGGCACACTTCTGGATTATCATCAGTCATACTCAGCCATAATTTGGATATTGCCAGCCAGCATTGCCAGCCAAGGGCACTTCAAGATAATGTATATAAATTATGTCTTATTGATCTCAAGCATCTGCTAGTACTTAAGTACATTGACAGAGAAACGTGAACATAAATTTGCAAGTTTGCATTTCTAATGTTCATAGAATTGTGATTTATAATAAAACAAACACTGCTATGCTTTGTTTAAAACACCTTCATAAAAATAAAGTGATATAACCAGGAGCTTTCAATTGCAAAACTATTAAAAGACCATAAAGGCCTGAGATTTTTGCTTTGTTTTCCAAATGATTTGTAAAAAGGAAACTCCAATTATTTTTCTCCAACACTTGATACCAACCAGTTGCATTTTGCTACTTGTGTGATGAAAGATCAATTTGCCAAAAGATGAATAAAATCAGAAATTATAATACAGTTGAACAGTATTTTATGAAATATATATGTGTGTGTGTGTGTGTATTTATTTCTTCTTATGTTAAGATTTCAAGATTCCAGAGTAAATTAGAACAACTCATTTCCTGGAGCACTTTTCCCAGCTTTCGCTTGGCGTAAGCAGAGTAGGACATTGCTTTTCAATAGAACACCTGGCCAAAGTCTCAAGCCCCAATATAAAGTAAGTGCTGTTAATAGAACTCTTTATATAACTCTTTTTATTCAGAGTTCTACTAACAGCTGAAGTTTTTCACACAGAAAAAAGATAAACCAGGTGAACAGGTGCTGACCTGCCCTAATGGTGCTCAGAATCTATGGAAGACCAGGCAGCATCATCAGGGAACACACTTTCCAAAAAGTAGAGTGAGAAGTTCCAGAAGTCGAGGGACGATTCGCTCCCAAGCACATGTTGAGAAGCTGCCACGCAATGGCCTGATCACTCTGTGCTCTGTTCCCATAGCGAGGGGAAAGCTGACCCTTACAATTCCTCTCCCTGGTACTACTGACTTTGGACCAGGTCACTCATCTCCCATTGTCTGGCAGCATCCTCAGTGACGACTGACTAGATGCCAGTAGCATCCCGTTCCAGAAGTGGCTAGCAACTTCTGCAATCAGTGCCAAATGTCCCCTCAGAGACAGATATCACTGCAGATTGAGAACCGTTGCATTAATTCTTAGAGAAGTGGGTGAAGAATGTCTAAGACACTGAACACACATCCCAGGGACAGTACTTCACACAAAGTCCCTGCAATTTGGAGAAACTGAGGCACCACCATTAGCTCATCTACGGCCCCTGGGTTCTTCCCTCTGCCACCCTTCATTAGGCTTCCCAGTGGAGCAGATGAAGGAACACAGAAAATAACCTCTCTGGGACGTGTGGATATGACTCCATCGTACAGACGAGGAATGGGGTCTCTAGGTAACATGCGACCTGCCCCAGGTCACACACCCAGCACGGCCTAGTCCCGCTAGGCAAGGCCAGCACTCAGCCAGGAGGCTGCCTGCAGCACCTCCCTACACCAACAACTGCCCTGCACACGCTGCCGCGTTCCAACTTGACGTGTCCTTCGCCGGCAACTCCAGAAGACGCGGGCTCTCGTGGGGAAGGAACGGTAAACGCCCGGGCCTCTACCAAGCCTTTAGGGACTGTTCCGCGAACATCAAGATTCCTTGAATAAAGAGCCAGTGAAACAGCCTGCCTCCACCACGGGGTTGGGTGGGGCTGTTTCCCGGGCCAGGCGGCACCTGGGAAAACAGGAATGAAGATAAAGGCGGGCGCAGCTTCGCAGTCACAGGACCCGGGACCTTCCTCGGAAGGTCCTTGGACCAGGCCAGAAGGCGTCCAGCTGGCTTCCAGTCAGCGCAGCGGGGGGCGCAGAGACGAAAGCGGCGGAGAGGAGACTCGCGGATGGCCCGGGCGGGAGGGAGCGGCGCGAGTGGAGCCCAGACGGCGAGAAAGGGCGAAGGGGACAAAGGGAAGCCCGCAGAAGCCAGGCTAGGGGCGGGGAGGCGGGCCAGGCGGCAAGGCAGGCCCACCCTGGGAGGCAGGTGGGTGGGGCTGAGGGCAGGGATGCTGCGGTCCGGAGGAGATTCCTGAGGAGCGACAGCGACCGCTGCCCCGTCTCAGGGTTTGCCACACGCCAGGGCTGCTCGCAGGGACCGTCTCCTTCCTGGGGGCTGATTCCCACCTGGAGACAGTCCCTGTCACTGAGGCGCAGTGTTCATGTCACCCAACTCCTACGTGGCAGGGGCGGGATGAGAGGCCAGGCTGTGTGCCCAAGAAGCCCGCCACCCCCCACCACGCCCTGGCAAGTGCCCGTGCCACGCTGCGAGGCGCTGGAAGCCCCGAGTCCCTCCTTCAAGGCGTGCACCAGGAAACGCCTGCTCATTCAGTCAGGATGGGGCGCGGGCAGTGGCGGGAAGAAAGATGGCGCCTTGAAAACTATTTGATAAACGACCGCGTGCCCAAGGCCACTGCTCCACAGTCATCTGCAGGGCAGCCTCTTTGTTCCTTGGTTTGGTCCCTGTTCATCTGCACCCTGTGCTCATCTTTAGCTCGACGTCACCAAGGCGCTGGGGAACATGTTGGCGGTAGTCTTTACCCAGATATAACCTCAGCACCGCCCTCAGCCAGCGCCTCAGGGACGAAATCCTGAGAGCACCGCTTGTAAAACATGGAGTCAGCGAAGACTCGGTCTCTCAGGAAATGCACTCAGCACCACCGCTGGTGAGGGAAAATGACCCGTGGGCAACAGCTGGGAGGAGTCTGAGCTACATTGCTGTCATTCAGTCATCCGCTCAAGAAATACTGCTAAGAGCCGACTGCGCACCAGGTACATGTCATGCATACTACAGACAGAGATCGAGGCATCTCCAAAGAACAGACAAAAATTCTAACGTACACTCTACTTACACAGTGAGGGGCTTACACTGTTACAGAGGCTGATTCGTGTCTCGGGAAAAACAGGAAACAAAAGAAAGGGAAAGAGAGGTCAGGCTGGAGCAGGGAAGAGTGGGAAACTTACGATTTTTTAAAAAAAAGAAAAAGGAAGATGCCATTTAAGCAAAGACTGAAAGGTGATGGAGGGAGCCAGGTGCCTGGAGAGAAACAGCACGGAGCCCAAGGGCAGAGCGAGGAGGCCATCGTGGCCAGAGCGGAAAGAACTGGGGCCAAGGGCACCGCGGGACTCGAGGTCAGCCTGTGGAAGGCGGCAGGGAGCACATACATGTGGCTGTTGGAACGGGCTTTGGCTTTCCTGCCAGTGGAAGGGGAGGGGCGTTCCTGACGGCCTCGAGCACGCAAGGGTGAGCTCTGGCAGTGGTGGCCAAAGCCAGGGTATCCCTCCCATTCTCCTGGTCCCCTCAGTGCAGTGCCTGCCCCCGTCATTCCGGAGCTGAGAAATATGCAAACCCTGTGTGATGACTCAGCGCGAGGGATACCCGAGCAGGGGAAGTCAGGACACGTGGTTGTCCAGTGTGCAAACAGCGACAACAGGGCGAATCATACTCAGCCTGCCAGTGGTGAAGAAGTGCCCTCCCACCCAGACCACGCTGCAGGCAAACACACCAGTAACACCTGCATTACCGAAACTCCTGTCTCTTTGACCTACTAACACCTGTGCAAGCAATCAACCCTGTCTTTACACCATGCTGGAATTTTCCATAGAGACTGGGGTTAGGTCTACTCTTTCCCGCATGTAAAATGCCTTCGTTCCCAGAGAAGTGTCTTCATCTACTCCTTGACAAAATACTTAAGAAATTCACATTTTCTAAGGGATTGTTTTAACAAAATGTTTAAGGACCAGTTTCCACTAAACCACGTGAGAAGTACCTTGCATTTATATTGTAGTTTTTGCTGTATTACTCTCTGCAAATACTTCCATGCATTTTCTATTTCATGAAGTAATTTTCTCTGCTCGTGTTTCAGTTCCAACATGATTTATTTAGTAATAAAACTGGAATTTTGTGTGAAATTTTCGTGTCTCCATCTTAAAATACTGACTGATACAAAGGACTTTTCCTGATAAAGAAAACAAATACTTTTAAAATTTTTACAAGAAAGGTCTACTTGTTTTTTGTTTCATGGTATGATCAAAAGCACAGTGAACATTTCATTTTTTATTATAGTAAAAAATACATTGCTGTTAATTCCCCTCCACCTTGCTTCAGACACACTTCTCTCACTATTCTTTCCACTTCCTGAAGCAGTTCTGGAAGTCTCTTTTGTGTCTCCTGTTACACTGACATGGCAGCCTCAATGTCCTGAATCAGTACCAAATATTTACTTCCCTTGGTCATTTTGGCTTCAGGACAGCATCAAAAGTTTCACTGGAGGCATCTGCCAGCAACCTTCACCACATTTCTGATCACACCTTGTAAAAATACTCATGAAAGAGGATTTCCAGAACTCCCTCAGAAAGTGGTCGAAACCATGGGATGAAGAGTATGCAAAGCGAGGGAAAGTATTTTTTGAGGGAAACTAATAGCATCGTGTCCTTTATTGTAATGAACATTTAAGAAACTGTCAGGATACTCCCCGTATTACACCTTGTATAAAACTCACCCGTCTACAAGCTAAGTATGGAAAATGTGCATGAAACCGTACTTTGTGTTTCCCTCTGCTTTGCGCTCCATGGCTTCTCATGCATAGATTATTCAGAGTTCATTCTATCTGTCTGTGCCTGCAGGCTTCCTCTGGGCTTTCGAGAAAGGGGAGGGATAATCCTGGACTTGCCAGACCTTTCCTGACTCTGCTGCAGTTCCTTCCCAGGTTCCTGTGTAGGTGGAGTCAGCATGACTCCAATAGTCCAGCCTGGAAACTCGCCTGTTTCTCAGCCATCAAAGCTCACACTTCGCCATCTTCAAGCACTTCAGGAGTTCCAGAGAGCATCTCATGACTGCTCCAGAAGACCAGCCAGTGACACTTCCATCCCCCGACCAGGGAAGGATCTTCGAGATCTGGCAAGATTTAGTAAATGTCTACCGCATATTCGGACCTTACCTCCCTGGATCCAATCACTCATAGCTCCGAAAAGATGTGACAGGTCAGTCCTTAAGCAGAAGGCCCTAGGAGGGAGTCTCGCACTGGGGCCACCCTGGACATGTGAGGGCCCCTCAGTGCCACTAGACTGGAAATGTCCAGCATGGGGAAATGGAGGACTTCACCTTGCGTTCTGTGACTGATATGACTAGTAGGAAACTCGTGAACACTCAAGTTGGTCAGGTTGGCTTCCAGCGATGGACTGCCAGGCAACGGTTTGTGGGATCTTTGACACATCACCTTATTTCTCTGAGACTTGATGTCCTCATATAAGGCTGGGTTAGTAAAAGTGCTGACTTCACAAGCCTGGTAGGATGATAGCAAGTGCTCAGTGTTCTATTGGGGATCAATTCCATCTGCCACATGGTCCAGAGCAGAGTCAGTGGTAGACAGGTGATTAGTTTAGGCAAAACTTGGGGCTAATGCCATAAGAAATAAAATATGCAGGAGTCCTCCAGTGGCCAGATTTGTTTTGCCTGCCTCCAGGAATACCAGCCTCAGAGTCAGAGAGGCACAGATGCCTGAATTCAGAGCAGGAGTCATACATGGAGAGACTGGAACCGCGGGGATATTGCTGCTGCTGCTGCTGCTGCTGCTGCTGCTGCTGCTGCTGCTGCTGCTGCTGCTGCTGCTGCTGCTGCTGCTGCTGCTGTTTTGTCTTGAACTGAACTTGGCCTTGTCTTGTGATAAGACCTCCTGTCTTCTCCATGCCCTGGGCCCCTTGTTATCTCATCTAGCCCTTTCCTCCTCCCACCCTGTTCTGAAGACTTTGGATGTTTGGTGACCCCTGGCTTCACGGTTTATCTGGAGATCCCAGAGAAGGGGAGGGAATCTTCTCAAAATCAGATTGTAATGCAATCTGGAATCTTTAAAAAAAGTTCTACCACTTTGGCCAACAAACGAGGACCTGTATGTTTGTCTTCTTGGCTCTCAGCTAAGGCTTCGGTGTGGTTCTAAAGTAGGTGACATTTGGACTGTAGAAAGAACACAAGAAGGGCAGGAAAGGCCCTTATCCTGACTGACTGGCCGTTTCTCAGGGGTGTGCAATGGACCTCAAATCCTGTGAGTGACTTTTCTCCAAACATGGATAAGAAGCCATTCTTCTTGTGCATTCTCCTGTGGACTGTGGTTGATGTCTTGCCAATACAGCAGGATGCATCCCCACTCCAGATGGGCAGGCGTCCAAGAAATGCAGCTCTGTGTTTGTCCAGGCCCCAATATTTGAGGAAAAGCCCTGCAGCAAATGTACAGTTTATATTTCTCCAGCACCCACTGCAGACAGAGTCTCTTTTTTTCTCAGCAATAGGACGACACCGAGGTAAAGTTTAGTTCAACACAAGAGCAATGTTTTTCCCAGCCTCTAGGGTTTTAGGCTTCCTTCATCTTCCCCAGGCACCAGGGGTTGGCCTGTGTCCCACATGTTCCCCTGTCCTGCTCATCACCCGTGTGGCCCTGGGAAAGTAAACGGATTTTTAGCTTCAGTTTATGTCCAACTCAATCTGGAGGGCAGATCTGCTGCTAACAGCAACACAACAGAAAGGTCACTTGATTACTTCCAACTTCAAGCAGAACAAATATCTGTGGTATCAGAGCTCTCCTCAGTGACGGCTGCCCACAGAGCAGGGAATCTTGCTGTTCGTAAAAGAAGGTTTTGGTGAGTAAACCCGTGTGAAGGCTTCCCTTGTGAGTCTGGGCCATCTTTGGAGGCTGCTCTTCCTCAAGAAAAGTTTGAATTGGATGAAGATGTGACTCACAAGATCGGTTTTATTTAAGGGATTTGGGATCGTGATTCTAAATGTATGTTATAGGGATGGGAAAAGAAAGTATAATCACAGGGACACTCAGCGTAGAAATCCAGAGTGCATTCCCATTGTAGGGCTTGTGTTGCTGTTGGCTGCCTTTGCTCTGGGGTGAGGGCAGTGGGGCCGTCTGTCCAAACCTTCCCCATGGAATTGCCCTTCCCACATTTGTTTTTTTTAACATGACAGCAAATGCTTATACATTTAAAGGCAATAGTTAAACACTGTCTTTATACATACACACATATTTGCTTTTTTACTTTTTCATCCAGACAGTAGTTTAACCTTGGTTTTTTGTTTTCTTTTGTTTTTTTGTTTTTGAATTTCCATCTTCTAACTTTACCAGCAAGAAGTAAAAAGAAACGCTGGGCTTTCTGGAGTTTTGATTTATTGTTTCATTTCTGTTTTGTTTTGTGATATTGGGGGTTGCATTTTATTTAGTTTTGTGATACTGTGTTTTGCTATGATTTTGTTGAATTTTGTGATATTGGGTTTCATGCTTTGTCTTGTTTGTGATACATTTTTTGTGGTATTGTGATTTTGTTGTGTTTTTTAATATTAGGTTTTGTGTTTCACTTTGTGTTGTGATATTGGGCCATTCTACTACTGAGCTACATCCATAGCCTTGTTTTTGTGGTTGTTGTTGGTCGGTTTTGGTTTTGGTTTGGTTTTGACAGAGTCTCACTAAGTTGCCCAGGCTGGCCTTGAACTTGTGAGCCTCCTACCTCTCAGCCTCTCGAGTAGCTAGAAACCCTTAGCTTTTGCTGTGAATTCATAACTCACATTATGTTGAGGAAGATTCAAGGGTTTCTTCTGAAAAACATTTCAACACTTTCCCCTTCCCTCCCTCAGTACATGTAAGTTTGGTTGTTTTGTGTGGGCTACTCTGATGTATGAAGGGAAAAATCCCACCAAGGATCAGCTCAGAGTGTTGGGCTCAGATGAAGACACCAGGCCAAGTCCGTTACTGGTCCTGCCTCAATCCTTCATGTCTGAGTGCTCCCTTCAAGGCCACCAGCCACAGAAGACCTCCTAGATTTGGCTACCCTCTCCATGACTGCTGCCTGTGTCCTGCCTACCTTTCAACCAGGAGACAGATCAAGCGAAGGAGGTACTGAGTGATGGGAGGAGCTGTCCTGGAAATGTCACCTCCCATTCCCTAATTTGGGATCTGGACCCTAAGTCATTCAAATACAGATGAATCCCTCACATTCAAGCTTGCTTCCCGTTTACAAACACATGAGATCTCAGAGGCCACACAGTATAAATAACCATGCCTCAGGGTTCAGAGGTCAGGAACTCTGGTCAGGTACAATTGCCAAGGATGTCAAAGACAGGTGATCTGTCTTCAGAGAGGTAAATTGCAAAGATGAATATGGACTTCGTATAAGTGTCCTGCATATTAAATGAAATAATGTACAAAGTACACAGCGCTGTACCTCTATAGTATAGGTTCTCGGTGGAAGATAGATAAATGAATAACTGGGAGAATGAGGGTATCAACAAGCAACTTATAACCCAAGGCCTCTTGGGAAGCCTTGGGAAGCAGAGCCAGGCTGTGTGAACTGACATTCTCTTATTTCTAGTCTCCCACTCATTCCACTCTCCCATGCTAATTTATCCCCAAAGTTGGTTACCCAGTAGCTAATTGTAGTCATTCTGGACCCCAAGTTACGCTCAGACATCCATTCCATGTTATCTGGTTCAAGGGAAGGAATTTAATCTCAAAGTTGGATTTTTCTCAGGGAACTGGCAAGATTTTATTATGACCAAGTAGTGCACAAACCATGTTGGTCTTCCTCCTATGATAGCCCCAGCGTCCATACCCTCACTTATTCCCATTAAGCATTTATTGAGAGCTTCGGTTGAATACATGCTCTAAAGATACTAAATTTTACATCAAGTTTCAATGAAGAAATGTAAGGCAGGATTTGTAGGCAGCTGGAGGATGAGACAGACAAGAGTTAAGGAGTATCACAAACATTAGGAGAAGGACCACCGAGAACTCTTCACATGAGTACTACACCATGCAACAAGAAGAAAGGCTCGGTGGGGACTGAAATGAGGGCCACTCTTGCTTCTTAAAGGACCTTCCTGGACAGCTGTGTAGAAAAGGGCATTATGGTACAGCAAGCATTCTGTATCAAGGAGAGAATTCTCTGCTCAGTGAAATGAGGCACATCCCTGGAGTTTCCAAGCATCATCATGATCTCACACAGTGCTCCTCAATGTATGGCTGTGTTCTGATGGATCACTTGGGGCAACCTTATAGTAAAAAGTGTATTTGGTCTTCATCCCTGGTCCTGCAGTAGAGCTCCTAAAACACTGAGAATTTCCTGAATGATAAGAGCATCTAATGAATTAGACCGTCTCTCACATTCCTTCCAACTCTGAAACTTCGCTCAACCTTGTTTGGGTGCTATGGTTTGGATGTACACGTCCTTCTAAAACTTACTATGTTGGGAACTCAGATTCAGTGTAATAGTGTTAAGAGGCCGAGCCTTCAAGAGGTGTTGTAAGTTGTAAGGGCTGTACTTTCATGAATGGGATGAGTATCCATATAAAAGCTCAAGCAAGCTAGTTAAGCCCTTGTCCTTTCTATAAAATGGCACAGAGATCATCTTCACTAGAGGACACAGCAACAAGGCAAGAAAGCACCATCTTGTAAGCAAGAAGCAGCCCTCACTGACACTGAACTGGTAGAACTTGATCTTGAACTTTCCAGCCTCCAGAAATAAATACAGAGTCTTTAGAAATAACCCAGACTATCATATTTTGTTCTAGTAGCACCAAATGACTGAAAAGTGGGCCCTCATTTCCAAAGGAAGGGCTGGCTGCAACAGAGAGATCAACCAGGTGATTGGAAGATAGGAGACTTTAGACAACTCCCAACTTCCAGGAAGAAGACAGAGGCACCAGTAGCACCAATAATTCAAGCACAAAAAGCCAATGATCTAGTAAGTCATTCCCAAGTAATGAAGACTGCAAGGAAACTTTAGAAGGCTGAGGTTCAGGGACTTTGGGGGTTGATGAACTCAGAGGTGTACAGGGATAGCAATGCACTCTGAGAAAGCATGGAAGCTCTGCGTCCCCACCCCTCATCTTGCCCTATGAATCTCATCTATTTGGGTGTTTTTGATTTATACCCCTTATAATTAATCAGTAATTAGGAGTATAGGACCCTCCTGGGTTCTTTGAGTCATTCTAGTAAATTATCAAACCTGAGGGTTGTGGGAGAGCACAGGAACCTTTGGATTTGTAGGCAAGCTAAACCAGAAATGCAGGTACCTGCGGACCTAGAACTGGCATCCAGTATGAGAGCAGTCTTGTCAACCTGAGGCCTCAGGGCTTTGGAATCTGATAATGTCTTCAGGTGTTTAGTGTCATAGTAGAATTGTTTTTTGGAGAATTGGTATTGGAAAACAGCATAGAAGTATTTATTAAAAGTCAGATTTCCAGACCCATGACACAAATTTCTGAATTAGACTGAGCGGGGCCAGGGAAGCTACCTAGATGAGGCACACCAGTGTTAGAGAACAAGTAACATAGCTTCGCACTGGCAACCTCCACAACAAACCATAGTTCATCCTGAAGCCAAAGTTCATCCAGTCTAAGACACTATCCTCAAAACCTATGAACTTCGCAGCTTGTCATCCATACTGCCTACTTCAAATTAGTGACACTGAACAACAGATAGTTCTAGATTTTGGGTCCTACTATTTCAAGAATAGTGTCAATCAGCCCATCCTCCTGGCCTCCTTCATCGTGACAGCCTGGGGAAAATAGTCTGTGAAAACAGCAAGAAGAGGCACAAATCCTCAGCTTACTGCCTCCCTAAGACTTGTCTGTGTTAGGAAGAGGCTCATCAGTACCGAGACTCTGCAGCTTCCTGAACTCCGAAGACTGTGATCACAGCTGCCTGTGTAAGGAGAGCGCTCAAGAGTGAGGAGGCTCCTGGGCAAGGACACCCACCTCCACGACAGAAGACAAGGGCCTCTCCTTGGGTCCAGGAGCTGCTCCAGACGTGGTCAGCAGCAAACTTTCAGGTGCATGTTTTTAATCTGGCAAAGAATAAAGTAAGAGCATAATGGACAATAAAAACCAACTGCAGTCCCACCCCACGGCTACAGCTGGGCCTGTATTTATATGTTCTCCAGGCTTTCTCTACACATTTTAAAAACACAGCTGAGGTCTGTATTTATGTTAATGATTAGTTTTCAGGGCAATAAATAGAAAAGCGCAGGATTTCATCTTCAGATTTCCTCCCAGAAGAGCCTGCAGCACGCAGTGTTCAACAAGTCTCATTCCTTGTGCTGTGGAAACTTCACTCTCTTTAGAAAGCCTTTTATAATTTGCCTCTTAATTTTTATATGCCAAAGTAATACTCCTTCAGATACAGACATACGTATATGCAACATACACATGCACACAAAAGTCTCTCTATATTTCATGTTTTATGTTCTTGGATCCATATAAAAACATACATGACACATACCCATATTGTTTTTACATCTACAAAGATGGAATAATAACAGATTCTGTGTGGTGACTTGCTTTTTTGACTTACCAATATATTATGGATACCATAGATTTGGTTTTTTAGTAAGAAAAAGAGAAAGTAGAAATAAGAACTGGGCCAAAAAAGTGAAAACAGCTCCTTTAATCTGGATGCCAGGAAGAAAGTATGTAGTAGGTTTGCTATGCTAATTGAAACCACAGCCCAAGACTGTTATATACTTTGTCTTAAGTATAGGATTGAGAAATGTAACTGTGTGGGTTGACATTTCTTAAACTACCCAGAACTAATAACAAATGTATAGAAAAATGGCCTAAGGAGGTTCATATAAGTCCTAATCACAAGCCATGTGTGATTAAGTACATGATATTAGCCTAAAACTTTACTTTTTCAAAATAGTCAATACCACTAGAAAATAGGAAACTGCCAAAAATACACATTTACATTTTCCTTTGAAAAAAATTCAAAGCAGTTAATTAATTCTACAAAGCATTGAGTGTCTATGCTCCAGGCTCTGTGATGAGATGGAACATATCAGCCAAAGAAGGTCTACTGTATTCCTCAGGGTCAAGGTTGAGACACACAGTTAACTGTAGACGTTATAAATAGAGAATTAGCTCATATGTCGGAAGAGAATACAAGCCATGATGAAGGGAGCAGCTTCCAGGGGATTGGAAGTCGGTGCAGAAAACTGGAGTAGAAAGTGGGGGTGACCGCCTGGGCTCCATTGAGAACATACATGATCTTATGAGAAGACACATTTTAGTCAAATCTTAAGGAAACTGAGAGAGAGGGTCAGGCAGGCACCTGGGCATAGAAGAAGCTACCGGGGTATCTCGTATGTTTTGAATTGTATCTCCTCAGCCACCCCCTACTCCCTCAAAAAACATGTTGAAGTCCTAAGAACCAGCGCCTGTGAATGTGACTTTATTTGCGAATAGGGCCTTTGCACATATAATCACGCTAAGGGAAAGAGATTAGGTCAGTGCTAATCCAACGATTGATGTTCTCTTTAAAGAGGAAAGTTTAGACAGACATCCAGCAAGAATACCGTGAGAAGACACGGAACACACGGGACAGAGGCGAGCAGCCAAGGTAAGGGTGGTGCTGCCGCAGCTATGGAGGGCCTGGGCGACCAAAAGCGGGAGAGCATCCTCCCGTAGCAGAATCTGGCCAGACTGATGATTTGATTTCTGATTTCCAGCCTCCATAACTGCCACAGAGTCCCTGCCTCTTGCTTAAGCCAGCCTGGTGGGGGGGGGGGGGGATACCTTGTTACAGCAGCCATACGAGGCTGAGTCAGCATTCAGGACACAAAGAGCCAGAGTGGCCTGGAGGAATGACGCCAGGAGCAGCAGCAGAGCTGAAGTCAGGGAGAAGAGTGAGGAGAGGTTGGGTGAGGCCCTGTGGGTGAACGGAAGAATTTGGATTATATTCTAGTGGGATGGGACCGGGAGCAGGGCGTGGCAAGTTCTGGCCTGGGTTTTAAAATGCCACTCAGTGCTGCTGCTGCGTTAAGAATAGATCAGATAGTCAGCAGACCTGCCAAGAGACTTGTGCAGTAGTTCTAGCCGGGGTGATGTGGTCACAGTGCAAGGGACAAAAATGGTTAGATGTCACATGTACAGTGGAGGGACAGCTTGTGCTGGGCTGAATTGAAGTATGAAGAAAAAAGAAGAACCTATGACTGACGTTAACTGAGGGTAGTATGACAGAAGAAGAGTTCATCTTAGCAGACTCAATGCTGTCATCACTCAAGTAGCACAAAGCAAACAAAAGATAGATTTACAAAAATAATGAGAATAATATGACAGACAATAGTCGAGACCAGTGTTTAAGGCCCATAATCCCAGTTCTTTGAGAAGCTGAGGCATGAGGACCTCAAGTTCAAACCCAGCCAGGGCACTTAGTGGCTTAGAACGACCTTACCTTGTCTCAAAATAAAATAAATAAGTAAATAGAATGAGGACGCAGCTCAGTCTAAAGGCCCTGGGATCCCTGCCTCACCGTCAAAAACAGATGTAGACACTGAAGTCAACTGCCTTTGGCTACACAGCCCAAGCAAAGCATTGAGGAGCATTGTATCTAACCCTAGGTAGGGCTTCTGGTTGGTCAGCTGTATGTCCTCTTTGAAATAGTTCTGATTTATTAAGAAATCACATAAAATGTGTTTTCTTCATACTTCTCCTCTTCTTGTACTTCCACTTGCGACCTTCGGAAACCGTGAGCTAAAATAAATCTCTCCTCACTTAAGTTGTGGATGTCGGATTTTTTTGTTTCAGCGACAAAAAAGGAACTAAAGAAGGGGTGGTCAGAGAAGTAAATACATACTGACACATAAACGCAGGGTACATGCAGTATAGGCATGTTATGGCAGCCTCAAAGGAAGAAATCATTAATTTTGAATTGTGTTAACAGGGGATGTCACATATTAGGTGTGACATTTATATTAGATCTGAAAGAATTTTTCCCGATTCTATTGATATGTGTAAGTGCAAAATTTAAAGTTTACATTGATCTTGAGCATTTTGTGCACATACGTATCATGGCAAAGTTACAAGACCTTCCCATCTTTCCTGTTGGCCCTCCCTCTAACCACCCACCCCCAGTTCCCATTATTTTCTGCATTAAGTTCCATGGGATAATTGTGATCTGGGTCTCTCATATCAGAGAAACCATTCGATGTTTCACTTTCTGCTTCTGACTCACTTCACTGAGCATGATGTTCTCAAGTTTCTTCCATTTGCCTCCACGTTGTTGGACTCTATAGATGCATAGTATCCCATTGTGTATAAATACCACAGTTTGTGTATCCACTGGTCTGTTGATGGATATTTTGGTGTCTTCCACATTGTAGCTATTGTTAGTTGTGCTGTTATGAACATGGGTGTACACGTATCTCTGTTATATGCTGTTTTTAACCCTCTCGGGAATATTCCCAGAAGAAATATAGCTAGATCAAAGGGCACATTTATTTCCAGTCTTTTAAGAGACTTCTGTACCGCTTTCCGTAGTGGTTGTACCAATTTACATTTCCACCAGCAGTGCAGGAGGGTTCCTTTTTCACCACAGCCTTGCTAGTTCTAATTGCTGTTTGAGTTGTTGATATAGGCCAATCTCTCTGGAGTTAAATGGTATCTTAGTGATGTTTTGATTTGCATTTCTCTTATGGCTAAGGATGTTGAACATCGTTTCATGTATTTATTGCCGATTTGAAGTTCTTCATCAGTGAACTGCCTATTCATTCTTTTGCCCATTTTTCAATACAGTCTTTGATTTTGAGGAGCTTACTTTTCTTCACTTCCCTGTATATCTGGTTATGCACCTCCTATCTGAGGAACTGGTGGTGAATATTTTTTCACATTCTGTCAGTGCTGATAATTTCCTTTTCTGTGGAGAAACTTTTTAATTTGACATGATCCCATTTATTAATAATGAGAAGCATTTTTTTTGCTTTTGGTGTCGTGTTAAGAAAGTCTTTGCCTACACCTATGTCTTTTAGATATTTGCCTGATTTGTCTTCTAAAAGGTTCACTGTTTCAGTTTTAATATCTAGGTCTTTGACCCACTTTGATTTGATTATGGTGCATGGTGACAGGTGTGTGGCTAGATTCATTCTTCTGCGTGTGGATGTCCAGTTTTCCCAGCATGATTTACTGAACAGGCTATTCTGAAAGAATTTTTTAAACTGATAGGTAAAGAGCAGAGGCCTAATATGCCTGAGAAAAAGCAAAGAGGCCTAAGAAGATTGAGTGCTTGCAAAAGCCTGGGGATCTGAACACAAAATAGGTGAAGGCAGGTGGAGAAGAGGCAGAAACAATAGATATGTTGTACAACTATCTACCAGCCTGTCCCTTCTGTTGGGTCCCCTTGCCTCTGGCAAGGACAGAGTAGATCACATAAAGTTTACCTACCTCTGAGCCAACCAACCCAGTGGCTGACCAGCAGCCAATCAGGTGGTTCATCTCCTGACTTGCCAGAGAGGCTGCAGTGAACCCTGAGTTGAAATATAAAAAGGAGTCCCAGTTGGAACAGCCATATGCCTGCCGAGGCACAGAAAGACGATGGAAGAAAGAAAATCAGAAGCAAACACAAGAAAAGCCAGCATGATCCACGTGGAGAGAGAGAGCAGGAGACCAAGGGGACAATTGTCTCACAATGTTTAGTGCCTAGAAGCGCACCTGAACTTCCTTTATATGGTTGACCTAAATCCTCTTTTCACAGGTGATGGTCTGAATAGGCTTCTGCTTCCTGTCATTAAATAATCCTTAAGACAGAGATCACATAAGGGGGGGGGGGGGGGAGAGCGCCATTGAAGGCTGTTCTTTAGAGTATAAATTTTACTTCTTTCCAGATTTCTTCACAGTAAAAATCAGGGCACCCACTTTTACCCCACCCCCTCTCCAGGTCCTCTTCACATCTGATCCTTGCTGTGCCTCTCCTAGTAACACTAGAATTCTGGAATCTGCACCTGCAGTGGTAAGCTGATCAACTCATGTTTTGGGCTTTGGTACCAATCAAACAAGTTTTCTCCCAACATGAGAATTGCATGTTTTGGGGTTGTTTTTTATTGTTACTGTTCATTTGCTTTGTTGTTTGGGGATCATAAGGAGTGAATCCAGGGCCTGAGCCTGCTAGCAAAACACTCTATCACTGATCCACTGTCTTAGTTAGTTCTCATTCCTGGAATAGAATACCCAACATCCATGACTTAAAGGAAGAAAGATTTATTTTAGCTCATAGTTTTGGAAAGTCACATTTTACTCATGAGTGGCTGGTAATGGTGGAAACACCCGGTGGAAGCTTAACATGGCCAACTGAAAGCCAAGTCAGAGGAAGGGCAGATCCTGCCCCAGTAATCTGTCCCTTCTGGGTCAAGCCCCAAGTCTCTGCCTCTTCCAGCCAGGTCCCTCCCTTCAACAGCATCCAAATACACTAGATGTTTGGGGGACATTGCAGGTCCAAACCACAGTAGCCACATCCTCCACCATTTTGTCTAGTTCTGCCTCTTTTGAGCGTTGACAACTCACATGGATTTTATCAGTCACAGTCTTACCATATCTATATGCTTTAGTAGCACACATCCTCACCTTCAATGCCTCAAGCCATATTCCTTCCCAGTCTTTTCTTCTTCTCCTTAAATCAAAATCTTCAAACTTTGCTTGCTTTTCTCTAACATCCAGAGTATCACTTTGGACTTACCCCTGCTAACTTGACATACTCCAGCTATTAGAATAAAAATTAGTTGTAAGCAATAATTTACAAGCAATGAGAATACGAGGATACATTTCAATCTGAACCCACAGAGTCATATTTATGTTCTTACTTTTAATTAAACTTGTATGTGATTATTTTTGGCATGTGTCCACTGAAACAAAGTCAGTACAAAAGTGATCTGAAGAAAAGATTCTCCTCCCTAATCTACCACAAGAGAAAATCAGGTTAGCAGCCTTGTATGTAATTCTTCCATCCTTTCTCTAGGCCCACACAATAATATATGCACATACGTTGGAAATGTCAGTTTAAAAAATGGCACAAAGTACCCCCAAAAAATGTTATTCTTATAATAATATATCATGAACATCTTCCTGGTGAACTGAACTCTCTTTCCTTTATGGGGGAGGAGGGGGTATTGTTGGGGATCAGGCCCAAGGTCTTCAAATTGAGCTGTATGTGAGCCCATTTTTTTTTTCGATTTTGAGATACAATCTCACTAAGTCTCTAAATTGGCCAGGCTGGACTCAAATTTGGAGTTTTTCCTGCCTCAGCTTACCAGAGCACTGAGATTACAAGCCTATTCACTTTTTAGTGGTTATATCAGATTTCATTGTATCAATGAATACTTTATTCAACAGTCCTCTGTCAATAAACACTGATACTTTATTTTCAATTTCTCCCCATTTTTTCACACCACCATCATTATTTATGGGGACATTTTATTTCTTATTTCTGTAGAACAGATACCATACTAATATGCTTTTTAAATAAAAATATGTTGACATTAAAACTCTATGACTAAGGACTGGAAGACATGCTCAGTGATTAAAGCATTTGCCTACCAAGCACTAAGTCAAGCGCTAAGTACCGAAGCTCAATTCCCCAGCACCACATAAGCTGGGCATGGTGGCACACGCCTGTAATCCTAACTCTGGGAGGCTGAGGCAGGAGGATTGCTGTGAGTCCAAGGCCAGCCTGAGCTTCATAGTGAGTTCAGGACCAGCCTGGACTGCAGAGCGAGACCCTGTCTCAAAATAAAACAAAACAAAATTTTATGACTACAAATAAATTACCTTTTCTTCACATCTAGAAATAACTCCATTACATCTCTAAGGCTCATTTTATGTTGTAGAAATGAGTGAGTAGGAAAAATCCACTTTTGAACAGAGAAAATGACTCATGCTTCTGCCTTGACCACCAGGTGTTCACCACTACTGGGACTGTGCAGGCAGTGAAGAAAGAAGAAGAAGAAGAAGAAGAGGAGGAGGAGGAGGAGGAGGAGGAGGAGGAAGAGGAAGAGGAAAGAGAGAGAGAGAGAGAGAGAGAGAGTCCTTCCTTCTGAAAATTATCTGTGCTGGGGAGTGCAGTTGGTTGGCTTCATAGCACCATTGACTTTAATGAGGAGCAAAGATGGAGCCAGACAGCAATTTCCCTATTCTTTCTCCTACATTCTTCAACCTAACAAACCGTATTCTCCCAAACATAAGCCAAATACAAAGAAAGACGCTTTAAAAGTGCTCTTGTTCCTGCCGAGAAGAACTAAGGGGCGGTGTCCGTCAGGGCCAGCATAACTCCTGTCGTGATGCTGAAGTTCTGTCTCCCCCTTTGACCACAGGGAATAGGCCAACTTAAAAAAAGCAAAAGTACAGCTCCACCAATGGAGCCGGGCCCGGTGCCAGACTCTGTGAGGCCCAATCTGGCATGAAGCTCCCAGCTGGTTACTCATCTTCCTCTGCCGAAAGGGTCAGGCTAAATGGGAGCTTTGGAAGGCAAATAGCCAAAAAGAAAAAAATTAGACCCTCTCCTGACCTTAAATCTAGATCAGCAACTGCTAAAATCTATTGCAGAATGTTAACTGCAGTTCTCCGTGTACACAGGCACATCCTATACAGTGTGGTGGTCATCTTTTCTAGAAAAATCTATCACCTAGTGATTCCCTTTCCAGAAACAAGCAGTATCTTTGACACATGGCTCATTGAACGTGGTCCAAAGCGAAGCTGCCAGTGCTGCACAGGGTTGCCGCTGGCCTTGCCCAGGTTCACCTGCTTCTGTAGGCCCCATCGTCCTGAGATCTTTCAGTAATGGTGGGGGCTAGTTTGAGACCCCATCCCACCTACCTACCTCCCAAAATGTCCACAAGATAATCATCTGTTTCCCTGCAAAAGGAGGAGGAAGCACGCAGCAGAGCCAATGGAGAGAAGCCGAAGTAGAGCAGGCTGATAATCCTAGCATCGGGGAGGCTGAGTCAGGAGGTTTGCAAGTTCAAGTCCAGCCTGGGCAACTTAGCAATGTAGCGAGATCCTACCTCAACTAAGCAATAAAAAGAGACTGGGGATGTAGCTCAAAGTGAAGGCCCTGAGTTCGATCTCCAGTATCACACAAAAAAAGAAAGAAACCCAAGTAGAAAAGGGTGCTGAAGATGGCACAACCCAGGCGATGCTGAAACACAGCGTCTTGAAGCTAGTTTCCACTCTGAGGTCTGCTGAAGACCCTCACTCCGGCGGACAGCCTCTCTCCAAGCTCTAGGATGAACCCACAGCTCCTTCCACCCACAAGGGCATTGTCTTCTCTCTGGGATGTTCACTGGAAGACCAGGCTCATGCCCTCACCTCTCCACTACCAAATCCGTAGCACAGGAAGCAGTGCCTGGCACAGAGGTGGCCCACACCGAGCCCTGGTACCGGCGAGGCAAGTGAGAGGTACAGAGGATATGGGCGAATTCCCCGACCTATGAAAGAAACACTGATGAGTCACTTGGGTATACATCTTAGTTTCATGTATGATTCATTAGGTAAAGCAAAATAACAATGTTATGATACATTTTTTAGGATAGGGTTTCAGGAAACTTCCAGGAGGCAGCTCTCTGGGTGGGTTAGTTGGTTTTTTATTATTATTACCCGCAAAAGGTTGGAAATTTTGAGTTCACTCGTATATCAAAACTTGGGGCCTTGACGCAAGCTTGCTTCTGTCTTCCTAGCTACCCTGTCTCTTCTCCTTTCTTTCTTCTTTTTGTGTGGGCTTCCTTCCAAGCATTTCTGGAAAAGCAGGCCTGACGTATTCACATGGCCCCAGCCTATCCACAAGGGAGCCCAGGACAAGTGGGGAGTGAAGGATGCTTACTGAGTGTTAAATATTGGTGCCACACTGATGAAGAGCTCAGATCAGGACACAATAATGTTTGGATGACTTGTGGGGGACAATGAGCAAGGTACACACAGGGTGCCACAGGGTGAAGATGAAGGAGAGGCCACCAGCTCGCCCCAGGGGTGGAGGGGGCAGCTCTGGCTTCCCAAGAGATGATGTTCTACAGGACATTTGCATATCAATAGTCGTGGCCACTTTGAGTGAAGTTATACACTATACAAAGACCGCGTTCAAATTATATTCGTTTCATTTTTAGATATACATAATGAATATATACAGATGAGGTCATGTGATGTCTGGGACTCACTTCCACACTACTAGGGCATTCAAGAGTCAGGGTCAGAACTGAAACAAAACAGGTTATTTGTTAGAAATTGATGGCCCTCCCTGATAAGGGCATCCGTATTTCTGTCCTAATTTCTGTTTGAAATTTTCCATAATGATTCTTCAAATTACACAACAATTAGGGAGGTCGCAAGTACAGAGTGTCTCTCTGGCGCATTTACTTTGATCTCACCTCCGCATTGCTCCTGACACTGTTTCCATCCACACGACTCATCAGACGTTTCCACTGAGGACGTCTAACTTACACAGGCCCTTCTGAGTCGCTCCTCGCCTCTGCCTGGATTCCCTCGCTCCTGAAGATGCTGGGACCGCCACCTCCAACAACAGTGGCTCTTCTATTTCTACATCAGGTCTAGGTTTAAAGCCAAGATAACTTCCTGTTTAGAAGAGAAGTGGCCCCAGACTCAACACATTCTGTTTTCTTCAACTTGGAAAAACACTCGATTTATTCTTGGGTCCTGGGACACCCAGCCCAGCACAAAGCCATGCGTGGAAGGATCAGGGACTCCCCACGACATCACCTCCTCTCCTCTATCCTCCACCTTCTTACAGCTACTCCAGAGCACATGGAACTCCCAAGGCTTGCTTCACGCCTAACCGCAGGCGGGGCCACACACACCTAGACTGGTGAGTCCTCTGGAAGCCCGTGCCCCCGCAGGCAGAAACCGCCTGTGCTTCTGCCTCCCAGTTGGCCGCCACTTCCTCTCCAGCCTTTAGCGCTGTGACAGGGCTCCTCCCCTTCCACAGGTCATTTTAACATCTTTTTATTTTAACATGCCTCCCTGCTAAAGCTAGCAGCCATGGCCAACCTCTTCCTTCTTCTTCCAGCCCCCCTCTGTCTTAGGGCTTGTGTTTGTACACACCCCAGGAAGTCCTGAGAAGAGGTGGGGCTCAGAAGCTCCCCAAGCCCCCCAAAAAGTTCTCTCTTTTTCATTTGGAGTAGGGGGAAGCATTTTCATATCTAGAAATGAACCTTAAAGGCATCGTGTGCATTAAAGAAACCTATTTGGTGCTTATTTATAATCTCAATTTTCCCTCTTAAGAGCCATAAAAACTTAGTCCGACTTATTTCCATCCCTTTTTAGTGGGTTTTGTTGTTGTTGTTGTTTGTTTGTTTGTTTTTTGAGACAAGGTCTCACTCTGTAGTTCAGGTCAGTTCTGAGCTTACTACGTATCCAGGCTGGCCTCGAACTCATGGCGGTCCTCTTGCCTCAGGCTCCAGAGTGCTGGGATTACAGGCAGCACTACCACACCTGGTGTATGCGGTGCTGGGAAATCGAACTCAGAGCCCTGAGCTTGCTGGGACTATTCCTCCAGCCTCCCGTTTGTTGAATTTATTAAATGCACAGGAACAAGTAAGTTTTACTGGAAATGGGAAAGAATTTAATCTGGTCTTAATATGTCTTTTTAAAAAAGATTAACCAAAGCAGAAAATATACCGCTCTGGTTCTGGTGGTTTACATTTCTCATTTTAGCTTATCTGTATTTTCTATTTTTTCCCACAAGGCTAATTACTTTATGATTTTAAAAATGTAACTCACCTTTTCCCTTTCTTTTAAAGAAGGTTCTCAGCCTCAGGCTTATTGAAAATTCAGACTTGATAGCATAGGGTGCCTAGCGGCACCCCTGGCCTGTGCCCTCCAGATGCCATCAGCTGCCACAGTCACAGCAACGCAATTGTCCCCAGACATTGCCAAGTGCCCCTTGGGAGTAAGAAGGCAAAATCACTGTTATTTAAAATCCACTGGTTGAAAGTATAAGGATTCAGAGTCTTGGAAGACTTTTTGGAATAAACGTAAATGTCATCAAGCCTGTAAGATGGAAGATACTAAAGAGAATGTTTCTAAACAATGAATGGCAAGCTCTCCCATACTCAGATTGATACAAACTCAGAAGCGTGGTCAGGAGTGAGCCGGCTGGCAGACTGGTCGGACCACAGCCGGAAGCCTCCCTGCAAAGGTCTGAAAGGCACCGGAAGGAGTGGACCTGCACTGCTCTGCTCACCAATTGCCCGCCGGGAGGATGAGCAGGAAACAGCGAATAGAAGGTGGCTTTAAGCGAGAGCAGCCATTTAGCCAGCAACGCCACAAAACTGTCATTACCGGAATGTGCAGGGAAAGGTGCCTTTCTCTTGACCAGAGTGAATTGGAGAGCTCTTCGCATTCCAACCTCAGCCGTCCTGGAACTCATCAGTGTGCCTCCCTGTCTCCAAGTGCAGCCTCACTGTCGACTCAGGGTCATCCCCTGAGCCCACCACGGTGCTGCGCGCCTGTAACCCCAGCACTCAGGAGGCTGAGACAGGAGGATCGCGAGTACAAGGCCAGCCCAGGCGACACACTGAGTTCGAGGTGGGAATCATCCTGCGGCAAAAGCCCACCTCGGCATCCTGCACTGTGCAGGTGTCATGACCCTGTGGAGCAGGGACGAGTCCGAAAGGGCAGTTCAGCCTTTGCTTGTCCCTCCGGAGCAGAAGACAGAGAGTTTCCACAGCCAACAAGATCTTCCAGGAGAGAAACAGTCGGAAACGCTTAGAGCGTTTAAGGGCAGGGGGAGTCGTGTCTGGCCAGGAGGCGGAGGGGTACAGAGAGCAATGTCACTGCTAAGGGAGGAACAGATGCTAGATTTCCCTCTGCAGCCCTGGGTGGGCACACACTGCAGGAGCCAGTGCTTGGCAACCTGGTCACTTTAAGGCAGTACCTGAAATTCAGCCCTTGGGCTCTGAGGTTCAGCCAAGGCCTCTCCACCCAGGTAGTCCAAAGCAGTAAGGCTGAATGCCTATAAATGTGTACGTACACGAGGACTAAAGATCCCCAGATGTTTCGGTAATTCTAGGAAGGTGTCAGGAAATCTTGAGAAAGATTGAAATGGGTCAAAAATGTCAATCTTGTTTAAGCCATCTTGCCTTGTCTTTGAGCTATATTACAACTTTATATTTGTAGAACATGGGTAGTGCTATGGCTGAACTGCATTCCCCTCCCCCAAAAAAGTCCTAGCACCCTGTCTCTCGGAAAGTGAGCTTATTTGGAAACAGGGTAATTATAGATATAATTATTTAAGTTGAAGTCATGTGAAAGTATAGTATCTCCTCTTATCAGTGGATATACATGCTAAGACCCCTAGTGGGTGCTTGAATTGTGTACAGTACCAAACTCTACATACACATCAAATATTTTCACCTTTTCACTTAAAGGACGCACTTCACAGCTGATTTTTGGCTTATCCAAATTGTAAGCACTGTTACTCTGGAGCTATGAGGCTGGTACTCAAACATAGGCACTTCGATAGCATGGCAGCTGCTCTAGCAACTGAGATGTCTCCTCAGTATCCACCAGGCAAAAGATGTAACAGCATGAATACATTGGACCAAGGGATGATTGATGTCCCAGGTGGGATGAAGCAGAATAGCATGGGGCGATACACATTGCATTGCATTTCTGAGAAGCCAACATACTTTATAGATCACAAATCGTTTATGTCTGGAATTTTCTTCTTAATGTTTTGGACCAAGGTAGATTGCAGGTAACTGAATCCTTGGAAAGCAACATCTTGGGTAAGAGGAGGCTGCAATGGCCCTTAGTATAATAAGATGAGTGGATATGAAGAGAGACACAGAATCCAGACACACAAAAGGAGGAGACAGTGCACTGCTGTAAATAGATTGAAGTGCTTCAGCTACAAGCTAAGGGATGTCAGAGACTGCCAGCAGCTGCCAGGAGCCAGGAGAGTCCAGGATTGGCCAGGGCACAGCCCAAGTTGATTTCAAACCTCTAGCCTCCAAGTCATGAGACAATAAACTGCTGTGGTTTTAAATGTAATGAGCTCAAGATCCCAGCCTGGGCTACGGAGCAAGACCCTGTCTCTATATAAACAAATACTGCCCAGTCTGTGGCGTTTTCTTATGTAGGTAGTAATGCACCTCCTTCTTGTCCATGGAAATGCAAACTAATTTCGTCTAGAAAGGAACACAGGTGATCCTTGCTGTGTGGATACTGCTTAGCTTCTTTTTCTTGTCATTGCCTTTCAGCGTGCCTGATGGCCTACACATGTGCATGACCTTGAATTTTCTTTTGAGCTGGTATCTCATCATTTTCTTGTTGATCACTGAGTCAACTGAATTCTTACAGATTGCTTATTTTATATTTATTTGAAAGTCATGATTTTACCTTTATTTTAAAACAATCTTGGAACAAGAGGAAAGGCTCCTCAAAATATAACCAAGGCTACCTTGTCCTCGCCACGATCAGAGAGAGATGCAGAGCCAGACTTAATTCTCTTAAGAAAATCAAAGCCATGTAGCAATGATTACACCCCATGCAGAAGAGTAAGGTTCACACCCATGACACAGTGACCTCAGGCCAATGGGTTGTCATCCAAACATGTAACGTGGATGTTTCTGGTTTGCTTTCTTCCATTCTGATCCAAATAACAAAACTAAAAAGAATAGTTTCATTTTTTTTTTTGTGATTGGCCTTACTTTAAATATGCCTTGTTCACCCTAAGTTTCATTGATTTTCCACTGGGTCAGGCCTACAGAGACTCTGAAACAAACCCCAGTTTCTGTCCTAAAGGAACTCAGAACTGAGAGTTAAATATAACACCTGTCACAGAGAGAGCATTCAGTGTTTATTTGAAGAGTATTTTCAAAAAAAAAAAAGAAAAGGTACATACCATTGGCTCATAAAGAAGTAATCAGTTTTAATTGTGCTAGTATACAAAGGTATTTCCAGGCAGGCAAAGCATTTTGTGATTCTCTATGGTTGATATTCTATATCTTATTTAAAAAATCATAATATAGCCATGCAACAGGCTACCTTACTAGAATAAAGAAACTGAACTGGAAGTTTTCTATAAATTAGGTACTTTCTTACTGCTGCTGTTTGGTTCTGGGCTTTTGTTTTGTTTTGTTTTTCAAACACAGCAGTCAGCAATCACACCTTTGAGAAAGGCTGTGCCTCCTTTGGAATGAAGAATCACGATCATTCTCAGCAGTTACCCCGTTTTCTCCCTTCCCTGTGGCACCCCCTTCTCTCCCGACCCCAGGATGTGCTCAAGACTCACTCAGTTTAGCCCCTCAAAGGCATCCACTACAGCCCTAGTCTTTCTATTATCTCTTTTAAACACCAGAAGTAGTCATAAATAAAGGTGAAAATTCATACTAAATAAGAATAATTAACACATAATGTTATGACTTTGGGACAAGTTTACATTTTAATGAGACTAAGTCAATCTATGCAGTACTTAGGAAACAAAATGTCTGGCTTCATATCCCTGCCCTGGGCTCTGTATGAATGAGTCCTATTCCTGACACAGGGACATAACTTTGAGCATCTCCAGAGCTTCTCTCTGTCCTCCAGACTCATAACCTGCTTGATCTTTCTTACCAATTCTCTGTTACAGCTTGGATCTGTGATGCTCTCAAAAGCCACATGTTTGGAGTATGATTCAATTATTCAATTAATCCATTGATTTCCTGTGTCGTTACGAAGTTGGGCCTGGGCAGAAGGGGCAGATTGCTGGTGCTTACCCAGAAGGGGCAGAGCATGGGGACAGGACCTGGAAGAGTAAAGCTAGTCCTTCTCTTCCTCACTCCCTTGGTTTCCTGTCTTGCCATGCCATGAACAGATAGGCCTCTGCCAAGCCCTTTCACCACTACAGGCTACCCATGAATGGACTGAGACCCTCTGAAACTATAAAGTAAACCTTTTCTCCCTTAAGTTGTGGGTGTCAACTGTTGCATCCCAGCAACAAAAAGTAACTAAGATAGAAATTGGTGCAAGTGAAATGGGGTCATTATTATGACTTCACCTAACAATGTGATTTTAGAAGATTTTGGAAATGGTTTGTGGGAGATGTTTGGAAAGGTTTGTAGATAGCAGATAGAGAAGGCTTAGGATGCTATAAGCCAAGCTTGATGGGAGATTCTGGTCAGAGCATAGAAAGGCAGAACGTTGAAAGTGCAGATCAGAAAAGCCAAACTCAAGAAGTTGCAGGTGGGAAGGACTCTGTTGGCAATTGGCCTAGAAACCATGCATGCTACGGTCTGGCAAAAACGATTGTCAACATTTTGTCCCTCTCTTGAGAGTTTGCCTGAAACTGAGATTAAGAGTAATGGACTAGTTAATCTGATAAAGAAAATTTCAAGGCAGCCCGATGTGTAGGCTGTCGCATGGGTTTTATTTGCAGCTTTGAGCAAGCCCTACACTGAAAAGCAGGGGAAAAAAATAGCAGAAGGAAAAAATATAAAAGTTTGTAGTTTTGCCAGAATGAAAGAGACTGCAAAGTTGGGGTAAAAAGAAAGCTCAGAGTTGCTGTACATATTAGCACTAAAAAGAAGCCGAGTACTTAGAATCTGGACTATAAAAAAGATGCCTTGAAGGCATCTCAGAAATCAGCAAGACTCGTCCCTTTCTCAAGCCAGCAAATACAGAAGACTTTGTCTGAAAAGAGAACCTCAGGGCATCTTTTAGGGCAACCTGGGAATATGAATCCCCAAGGAGTTCAGCCATCTTAGAACTCAGAAGATTCTGTGGCCATGGTCCAGTGAGGCCAGACTACTGCTTAAGCTTGTGGCAGATCTTGAAATCACCTATCTGGTGCTCATGTTACAGGCACGCAGAATGCAATCGTTGTGGGGCCACGGAGGCTTCCATCCAGACCTCAGAAGAAGGCTTTAGAGGCCAGGCAATATGCTTCTGAGAGAAGTACATGAAGCTGTGAAGGCAAAACTGAAAGTACAGTGGAGAGCCAGAAATCTGGGGACACCAGGAACATGACTCTCAGCTGAGGAAGGCCACAGGCTGAGCAGATCCGGGGCAGAAGAGAAGCCATGGTTGTTGCAGCTGGAGGCAGTGATGTAAAAGAGGGACTACCCAGGCCCTTTGGAGCTAAGATCTTGTCACAGCTTGCTCCAGGTGCTGGACATGGAGCTACAGAGTTTAATGGAACTGCAGGATTTGGTATTTGCTTTGCTGGCTTTCAGTCTTACGTTGGTCCAATCTCTTTCTATTCTTCTATGCCTCCTTTTTGGAATGGGAACTTTTACCCTGTGTCATCATATGTTAGAATCATTTGACTTTTCTTTGGTTTTCATCGTCACTTACAGCTAATAGTTTGCCTTGAGTCTCAGAGGAGACTTTGGGCTTGAACATTTTAGCAGTGCTAAAACTGTTAAGAGTTTGTCAACTATTAGAGGTGGACTAAATGCATTTTACCTGAGGAGGTGGACACGAATCTTCTGGGAGCCACAGACAGTATGTTATGGTTTGGAGCTGGAATATCCCCCAAAAGCTACATGTTTAGAAGGTGATTCAATCATGGAAGTTAATCCATTGACTTCCTTTGCTGTTGAGAGGTAGGACCTGGTCAGAAGGAGAAGCAGATCACTGGGGCTTGACCCAGAAAGGATGGAGAACTGGAACATGATTCTGAAAGATATACACTAGTTCTGCCCTTCCCAACTCTCTTGGCATACTGTCTTGCCATGCCATGAATAGCTTTTCTCCTGTTAGGCCTCCGTCAAACTCTTCCACCATTGCAGGCACCCATGAATGGACTGACACCTTCTAAAACTGTGAGCTAAAATAAATCTTTCCTCCGTTCAGTTGTAAGCTGTGTCCCAGGAAGAAAAGTGTAACTAAGATACCCCCATACAGCCCACCTTCTTCCAGTATTCTCCTTCTCAGTAAATACTTTCTCCCTTCAGGCACTCAAGCCGTATGATAATATGCCCACTCTGCCTCCAAAATCTATCCTAAATCCATGCATCCATGTCAGCCTCCTGTTCTAAGCCCCCACCACCTCCTATTGGAACCAAAATATCTCCCAGTTGGTCTCTCACTTCTCTTACCTGCCCCACAGCCAGAGCCACCCACGAGCACATAAAGGATCGTGACACACTCTTCTAATGACTTCGTGCCGCCAAGGGAACATCAAATCTAAACTTCCTGTTCTGACATCCCGGCCTGCACAGCTGGCCCTAGCCCTTCTCTGACCTCATCTTCTTGTCTTTCTTCCCCTTTCAAACTCCGCTCCAGTCACACTGTTTTCTTTTGGTTCTCTGAATACGCCAAAACTATCCTGCCCCGGGGCCTTTGTGTTTGCAATTCCCACCACCTGGAAAGTGTGTCTGGTCTGCCATATGGCTTCTTTATGGCATAGATTAAAAGATAGCCCAATATCACACCCCGGAGAGAGCTCTCCCAGTGGAAGGCTCTCCCCTCCTCCACCTCACTCCATCTTGCTTGCTTTGCCATCGCACTTCCCCCCTCCCCCACCCCCCCACCCTCCCTCCTGCTTGTCCCTCTTCTCCCACATCCTGCCCTGGTAAACAGCTGCTAAAATGCAAACCCTGCCTATGTGAGGGTCTTGCCTGTCTTGCTCAGTGCCTTGTGTTTATACTAAACACACAGAACAAGCCTAATAAATATGTATTGAATTAATGAGAAATTGATGCAGGCAGTTGTGGGGATCTTAGTGCCTTTCAAATCACTGTGTACTCACTGCATGGAGGAACTCAGCCAGTCCTACATAGAAGAGAATGAAGCAATAGTTTCCAAGTACAGGTAGTTGTATAAACTACAAGGAGGAAAATCCACTAGGTGTAGTTCCAAGAAATAAGCAGGAAAGAATGCAGGAAGTAATATAGGAAAGGGTGATTAGAGTCACCATGCTGTAAACAGAAGGGAAGAAAGAAGCCATCACCAGATCCTCGCTCCATTGAGAGAACAATCAAGAATATCTAGAGACTTCTCTGGATACTCCAAAAGGAAGAGTTTGAAAAACAATCCTCAGGAAGTTTTGAGCTGACATTAACATTGTCTATCCAAAGACCTACCGATAGAAAATAAAACTGTGCAGATCAGTAGGACTAGACTTAACAACGCAAAAGACCAGTCATGACTCACGTGCCTAGAGAGCTACCTGAGGCTGCTAAGGCTACCAGGGCAGCTTATAAAATGAAATTCACGTAAAGGAAATAAGGGGCTGTGCCTACCTTCAAGAGTGAAAGAAAAAATTGAAGAAGGAAATGCAAAATGATCCTGTGAGTGATCACAGGCACCTAATAGCTTGCGTACAAATCAGTGCACAATGTTAAAAAAAAAAAAAAAGTTTGCTCAGGATGACACAAAGAAAAACAAAGAAACTCAGAATTTTTTTTTAACTTGGGTCCAAATAGAAAAGTAGACCATTCCTATTCCCAATGTGTAACTCCAACAAGACCACCATGACAAAGATGACAAAGGTTACTTGTCCAGAGAAGACTCTGGTAACTACACTACAATTCTCCTTTGCACAATATTGTCTGTGGAAAGAAGTAAAACCAGTGAGCACTGTGGAAAAACCCTCTAAAAGACCACACTAGCACTTATGGGGTCTGTAGGAGGTTGAGGGATAGACTTGTTAATAACCTCAAGCAGGTTGTGAAAATTATTTCAATTTTAAAAGACATAAAACAAGATTCTCCTCCAAAGGCTATGAAAAATTATACACAGAAGAGTTGTTCTGAATCAAGATACACAGGAAGGATTTATATGGCTAAGCACATCTATGGGCTCAGAGTTAAGGGTACCACGGAACAAGTGGGAGCTTTGAGGACAATTCTGGGACCAAATCTCAATTCTGCCAATGAGTGTGACCTTGGCAATTTCCTAAATATCATCAAACTCCAACTGTTTGTGCCTAAAGCAGTGAGAGGAGTATTGGCATCATGGAATAGAGTGAGGATTTTTAAAGTTTTGTTTTAAAGTACAATAAAGTCTAGCATAATAGGAGGGGTGCAGCAAATAGTAGGTTCTTTTTCTTTATTTTTTCATGGAGATGAGAGCTGAACTTACCTTTAACCAGTCTGAAACTGGTCACTGATAAAAAAAAAAAAAAAACTCCTGCTTTCCCATATACTGAACTGATAAATACACTCTCTCATAATCTCATGGGACCATAAAAAGGGAAGAAAATAATCAAAATATGGCCAAACCAGGCACAAGTAGGCTATGAATATCTAGATTACATAAAATAACATCCATGATATGCTGAGAATCCCGCCTGGCATAGAGAAAGCACTTTATAATGCAAGATTTTTTTTTTTTAGGCCATAACTGCAACCCTGGCACGCCCTGCTCCTGCATGCAGAGCAGGGCGAACTCAGCAGCCGCTGAGCATCTCCTCGTAACGTGCTTTCTCTACACAGGGCAGGATTCTCAGCGCTTCGCCCGTGTTTCCTCATGGAATCCTCACAACAGTTCTACCACATGGAAACTCTTCATACCTCTGCTGTGCAGATGAGGAAACCGAGGCACAGAGCAGTTGAGGGACTTATGGTGGCACCTACTCTTCCCAGTCTCCATTCCAAGTCTCATTCTCTGACTTCCACTTGTTGATTGTTTTCCAGAACCTGATTTAAATAGTGAATAGTTCTGGAGAGGCCCACAGCTTTAAAATATTTGTCCACGTCAATCGTATTCTTCAAGATTTAAATGCTCAGGCCTGGACCCTGCAATTTCTTTCCTAGGAATAGAAGGAAGTAATCACTGAAGTGTGTAAAAAAATATTGCAGCACAGCATTCTCTGTTGTAGCGTTGTTTCAAAGAGTAAAATATCAGACACAAGCTCAGATGGCCACTACTGTGAGATTGGTTAAATAATCTCTGAAGCCTCCATGCAACCTGGGTGGCATGAAAAAAAAACGTGGCTGCTCCCTACCTGCTGACCTGGGAAGGTGGCAAGGCGGGTGAAAGGAGAGAACAAGGGAAAGTATAGGTTGTAGAATGGCCTTGATTTTTATAAAAAGTTGAAAAACCACAGAAGAAACAGATGTATGGATCAGAACTCTGCTTTCTAAGTCTCTAGACTCTAGTATGAGAGAACATGATTTAAAATTTGAAAGTACATTTGGACTCACTATAAGGTAAGTATTCTTTATAAAAAAGTTTACACCAAAGCTGATCCAAGGTAAATATATATATGTAATTGGCATTTATGTCCATTCATAAGTGATAGCTCAATAACTGTGAATCTGGAAGCCCAGGGACAGGTGTGACCTGCCACAAAACTCCACTTAGACAGACCACAAGCACAGAACTTGGGGCCATGGGCCACAGCATGATCAATATCACATTTTTTAATAATCTTTCTATTCCTTACCTATTCCCTGAGAGCAAAACTTCCTTTCTAATATTTTAAGTCATGCACCTTGGTTTGAATTTCTTTCTTGAAAACAGAACATTTGTAGCAATTTGAATTTGATCTTGAGCAGCTGCCGAAGACCACATCTCACTCAGCCTTCTCAATGCCAATCCCTCCTCCCATTGGTGTCCAGCAAATCTGTAGCTGTCAGCCAGTCTTGTCTTGGATATAGTTATTAATTAACTGTATTTTCAAAAATTACTGTCAACTTTGAACATATCACAGTTAAAAATATGATAATCCTAAGCAGAGGATTGCAAATTCAAGCCAGCCTGGGCAATTTAGAGACTTAGTGAGATGCTGCGTCAAAATCAAAAATCAAATTTTAAAAATGGGCTAGGAATGTATGTGAGTATGAAGACCTGGGGTTCAAAACAGAAGAATATCCGCATTCCAGAATAGGCAGAACTAATATTGTCAAAATGTCTATATTGTCATAGGTTCAAAGCAATTCCTATCAAAATACCAACAATATTTTCACCTATCTAGGAAAGAACTATAAAATTTATATGCAACTAAAAGAAAACAGAATAGCCAAAGCAACCGTGGGCAACAACACAAAAGTAGGTGGCGTCATGATTCCAGACATGAAGCTATATTACAATGCACAGTGATTAAAATGTATATATATGGTATTGGCACAAAAATAGAAAAAACCAATCAGTGGAACAGAACTAAGAATGCAGAGACAACCTCAAGTACCCTCAGCTATCAGGTATTCAACAAGGGAGCCAAAAACACACACTGAGGAAAGAATAACCTCTTCAACAAACAGTGCTGGGATAGCTGGTTATCACAAACAGAAGAATGAATCTAGTACTAAAATTAAATCAAAGTGTATCAAAGATCTAGGTATTAAATCAGAAACATTGAACTTCCCCGAGGACAAAATAGGTGAAACTCTTGAAGATGCAGGTGTGAGCAAAGACTTTCTCAATAGGGCACTTGATGCAAAAGAAATAACCCCCAGAACTAACAAATGGACTACATCAAATTAAAAAACCTTCTTACAGCAAAAGAAACAATCAACACAGTGAAGAGAGAACCAACAGAACGGGGAAAAAATTTTACTGCCTACACTTTGTACAGGGGGCTAATAACTAGGATATACAAAGGACTGAAAAAATAGCCCCCTCAAAATCAAAGATCAATCAAAAATGGGTAGTTGAAATGAATAGACAGTTCTCAGAAGAAATACAAATGGCCAACATGAAAAAATGTTCAACATCTTCAGCCATTGGAGAAATACAAGTAAAACAACCCTAAGATATGAGGGAAAGTGGCTCCTATTAAGAATTCAAAAAGCAATAGATGCTGGCAAGGGTAGGGGCAGGGGTGGGTGGGGAAAGAATCCTTTTATATTGTGGGTGGCGCTGTAAACTGGTACAACCACTTTGGAAAGGAGTATGGAAATAGATATCCCATTTGGCCCAGCAGTACGTCTTCTGGGTATCTTTCCAAAAGTTAGAAGCACCATATAATAGGGATAAATGTGTGCCCACGTGTATGGCAGCGCAACTAACAATAGCTAAAATGCGGAAGATGCCAAAGTATCCATCAACAGACCAATGGATGCAAAAAGAGTAGTACATTTACACAATGGAGTACTACTCTCCCATAAAGACAGATAGATTGGAGTCATTTGTAGGTAAATGGATGCAATTTGAAACCATTATGCTTAGTGAAGTAGGTCAAACTCAGACGGCTGAATACCGCATAGTTTCTCTAATATGAGAAACCCAGAGTACAAATAAATAACAGTCCAATGGGTGAGATGACAGGAGTCGGGGGGAGGGGACTTAGGGGGGAAAGGGAGAGGGAATGTGAAATTGGTGTGATATATATATGTGCACAAAACTTTCAGTTCCATCGTGACCTTTGTATATGGCATATACTCACTAATAAAAATGGGGATAAAAAAGCCAGGAAGTACACAGCACCACCCATTGAGGGATTTGGCCAAATAGATATTTTTCTTAATAAAAAGATGTATTTTTTTGCTTTGAGTCTGTCCCTAGTTTCCACACACAATTACTAAAACTCTACATCACCTTCGCTCTGCCACCCCCACAGCGAGCGGCTCCTCTGAGCACTGGACCAAGCTGGCCTTTAACTCACATTCCCATTGTGGCTTTTCACTGTCCGCACTCAGAAGCACAGGGAACAAAGAGTTACTGAGCAATACTTTGAAATATAATTGAGGTCGTCAACAGATGAACATATAAGCAAAATGTGGCATAGACTTGTAATATTGATAGAATATAACATATCCAACCTTTTTAAAAGTGTAGTTGTAATTACAGCTGCTCAGAAATAAGGCAGGAAGATAGTGTGTTCGAGGCCAGTCTGGACAACAGGGCAAATTCTTTCTCATAAGTTAATAAACAAATAAACAAAAAGAAAGTTCTGATACATGCTACAAAATGGTTGAACCTGGAGGACATTATGTCAATTACATAAACCAGTCACAAGCAGACAAATGCTGTGATCGCTCATTCTTACATGAGATACTTAGCAGAATCCAATTCAGAACAGAGACAGAAAGGAGGGACTGATGGGGGAGGGGAAATTGAGAGCTGTGTTCAATTGGTGTAAAGTTTTAGATCTACAAAATGAAAGAGCTCTAGAGATTGGTTGCATGGTAACAAATATATTTAACTACAGAATCATGCACTTTAAAAAGGTTAGGAGCTGGCAGCTGTAGGCCTATGGTACAGCACTTGCTTAACCTGAATGAGGCCCTGGACTCAAGTCCCAGCATCATAAATTAATTAATTAATTAATCTTACTCTCTTATCTGTATTTTATCACAAGATAACTTTTAATTTTTTAATACATTATAAGTGTGCAAAAGTATTATCTCCACTCTAGGCCACAGATTCCACATTTCTTTAAATAGTCACATTATCCATGTGGCTTCCTAAAGAAAATGTTCCCTAGAGTGCCACAAAGTGAGAAAATGAAATGACATGGAAAAAGGATTGGCTTCTATGAAAAACAAAGCAGGGATCATATCTCTAATAAAAAAGAAAACACTTCTAAAAGTATTCTTCCATATTTGAATATCAGTAAGCTGATTCTAAAGATTATGTGGAGAAAATTTACATGAACACTAAGATTATATGGACTTCGTTTGAAAACACAATAGTGAAGAAGAACAAATTTGGAGGACTGACATTCTCCAACTTCAAACTTACTACAAAGTTGCAATCCTTAGAACAGTGTGGTGTTGGTGAAAGAATAGACAGGTTTATGGGACAGTCTAGGAACTCAAAAAGTAGTCCTACACATACATGATTAATTAATCTTCAGAGAAACAAAGGCAAATAATGGAGGAAAGGAACCCTTATCAACTAATGGTGCCAGAAAAACGACATCACCTGCAAAAAAATGTATTAAGATACAGACCTTAGATGTTTCACAAAAACTGCTCAAATGATTCATACCATAAATGTAAACCCAAAACCACAAAACTCCTAGAAGTTAGCACAGGAGCAAATCTAGGTGGCTTTTCAGAGACCCCAAAGGCTTGACTCGAAAGAAGCAAATGACAAGCCAGACTTAATCAAAATTAGAACCTTCTGCTCTGAAAAGATAAGAGAATGAAAAGACCAATCAGAGACTAGGAGAAAATTTTTGCAATAGGCACATTAGATAAAAGATTATTATTCAAAACACACAAAGAACTCTTAAAACTCAACAGTAAGTAAACAACCTAATTTAAAAATGCCAAAAAGAATCTGAACAGACATCTCTCCAAAAAAGACGGCACTAAACATACGAAAACTCCCCAACATCATACAATATTAGAGAACTGCAAATTAAAATAACAATCAGCTACCACTCCACCCTTATTAGAATGAGCAAAATCTAGACACTGGCAACAATGCCCCGAGGATGTGGAGCAAAAAGAATTCTCGCTGCGGATAAGAGCACAAAACCGGGCTGCCGCTTCAAGGCATAGGCCACTTCTCACAAGTCTAAACATACTCATACCGTAAGATGCTGGAACGTCTACCCACATGAGTTCGTACAAAACTTATGTGCACCTGTTTATAAGAACTGTATTCATAACTGTCAAAACCTGGATGCAGCCAAGACGTCCTCAGTAGGTGAGTGAATAAATTATGGTCCATTCAGACAACAGAATACTATTCAGTACTCTTTTTTTTTTAAGTGAGCTATCAAGTCATAAAATGACATAGAGAAAAGTTAAAAGCACTTATACTAATTGGAAGAAGCAAGTCCAAAAATACTATATGGGTCTAACTATGTGTCATTCTAGAAAAGGCACAACTATAAAGACAATAAAAACATCAGTAGTTTCAAGGAGCTGGGGAGGAAGGGTTGAAGAGATGGAATAGGGAGAAAGAGGAGATTTTTAGGGTAATGAAACTGTTTTGTACAAACCCACAACGGTGGATTCATGTTGTTTATGTAGTCGTCAAAATCCACAGACTATAAAACAGCAGGAATGAATCCAAACATAAACTATGGATTCAGGTGACAATGTTGTGTCCCTGTAGGTTCACTGATTGTAACAAATGCACTCCCAGAGACGCTGACAGTGGGGACAGCGAGAGGGTGCAGGGTCTGGGGACTCACAGGAAGACTGTATTTTTCCTCTTAATTTTGCTGTGAATCTAAAGCTGGTCTCAAAAGTAAAGTCTAACAGGAAGAATTTTTAAATTTTTTTAACATACCACATTCCTCTCTCCTTCTCTCCCTTCAACCCCCCTCCACTTCTCCTTGTCCTCTCCACTTAGTTCCATCTCTCTTTTACTTCTTATTATAGTTTGGTTTTCTCGCATTAGAGAAACTATACGATACTGACCATTCTGTGCCTCATTCATTTTGCTAAGTGTAATAATCTTAAGGTGTACCAATTTTCCTACAGATGACTCTAATTTGTCTTTCTCTATGGCAGAGTGGTACTCCATTGTGTATATATACCACTTCCTCCTAACCTATTCACCTGTTGATGAACGTATCAGCTGCTCTTTAAATTTGGCTATAAACTTGGGTGTGCACGCATCACTCTTGTATGATGACTTTAACTCTGTTGGGCAGATACCCAGAAGAGGTACAGCTTGGTCAAATTGGGTAGCTATCTTCCTTTTTTTGAGGAATCTCCATACTGCTTTCCACAGTGGTTGTACCAGTCTACATCCCCACAACATAGAAGGGTTTCTTTTTCTCCCACAACCTCACCAACATTTGTTGTTTTTTGAGTTCGAACACTAGTCATTCTTATTGGAGTTAGATGAAACCTCAGTGTTGTTTTGATTTGCATTTCTCTGGTGGCTAAAGATGCTGACCAGGTTCCCATGTATTTATTGGCTATTAGAACTTCTGAGACCTGTTTATTCATTTCAGAAGATGCCCATTTTTGACTTGGTCTTTTCTTTTGGAGTGTCTAATTGTTTTCAGATCTTTGTATATTTTTGGTAACAGTCCTCTTTTTGAAGAGTAGTTGGTAAGTTATTTTTCCCCATTCTGTAGATGCCCTCTTGATTCTGTGGGTTGTTTCCTTGGTTGTGTAGAAGCTTTTTAATTTGATACAATTCCATTTTTTGATTCTTGGTGCCATCCCACACGCCTTGGGTGTTTTATTGAAAAAGTCCTTGCATGCATCTATGTGTTCATAGATTTTGCTTATTTTTCCTTCTGACAAGATTATTGTTTCCATTTTAATGTCTAGGTATTTGATCCATTTTTATTTGATGCACCATTTTGGTGAATGGTGAAAGCTTTGGGTCTAGTTTCATTCTTCTGCATGTGGCTAGTCAGTTGTCCCTGGGCCATTCGTTAAAGAGGCTCCTACACTGTTTACTCAAAACTTGTTTTTGGCCCCTTTGTTGAAAACCAGATAACGGAAGGTACTCAGAGATGTCTCTGCATCCTCAATCTGTTTCATTGATCCACCTGTCTGGTTTTGTGCCATACCATGCAATTTTTATCACTGTTTCCTTGGAACATAATTTGATAGCTGGTATTGTGATGCCTCCTGCTTTTGTGTTGTTAGATTATTTTAGCTATTCTGGCTCTCTTCCAGTTCCATATTTTCCATATGAAATTTTCAGGTCATTTTCTACTTCTGTGAAAAATGCTGTTGCATCTTTGTTGGAATTGTATTGAACCTGTATATTGGTTTTGATAGTATGGCCATTTTGGCAATGTTGAGACTATCCAGGAACAGGGCATGTCTTTCCATTTTCTAAAATTCTCCCCAATTTTTTTCAGACTACTATAGTTCTCATTATAGAGACCTTTCAGTTAGGTTGATTATTAAGTATTTCATTTTCTTTGAGGCAACTGTGAATGGAATTGTTTTTCCAATCTCTTTCTGTTTTCATTGTTGCTGTAGAGGAATTCTATTGATTTTTGTGTATTGATTCTATATCTTGCAACTTGGCTGAATTTGCTCCTTAGTTAAGAGTCTTCTGGTACAGTTTTAGGGGTCTAGTATATAAAGGATCAATCATGTCATCTGCAAATAAGGGTAGTTGGACTTCTTCATTTCTTATGTGTATTTCCTTTATTCCATTTACCTGATTGCTCTGGCTAAGGTTTCAAGCACTCTATTAAATAGAAGTGGTGAGAATGGACACCCTTGCCTTGCTTCTTTCTCTCTCTCTCTCTCTCTTTTATTTTTATTTTTTTAGACACAGGTTCTTGCTCTGTAGCCCAGGCTGATCCTGAACTCACTATGTAGCCCAGGCTAGCCTTGGACTCATGACAATCCTCCTGCCTCAGTCTCCTGCGTGCTGGAATTACAGGCATGTGCCACCATGCCCAGATTATGTAATACTAGGGAATTGAACTCAGGGCCTTACGCTACAAGGCAAGTGACTTAACTGCTGTGCCATTCCTCCAGTCCCTTGCCTTGTTTCTGATTTGAGGGGAAAGGCTTTCAGTTTTTTCCCATTTAGGATGATGTTGGCTGTAGGATTGTCATAAATTACTTTTATCAGCTTGAAGTAGGACCCTTCCATTCCTATTCTCATCAAGAAGGGATGTTGTATTTTGTCAAAGGTTTTTTTGGCATCTATTGAAATGATCATGTGATTTTTATTCTTGCTTTTTTTAATGTGGTGTGTTACATTTACTGATTTGTGCATATTGAACCAGCCTTGCATCCCTGAGATGAAGCCAACTTGTTCATATATGTGATTTTTTTCAATAATTTGTTGCATTCTGCTTGCAAGTACCTTACTGAAGACTTTTACCCGTATATTCATTAAATTTGTCTATACTTTTCCTTCTTTGCTGAGTCTTTATCTGATTTGGGGATCAAGATTATACTTGCTACCAGGAAGGAGTTGGGCATAGTTCTCTCTTTTTCAATTTCATGGAAGAGTTTAAGCAGCATTGGCACTAACTCTTTCCTAAAGTTCTGATAAAATTCTGTGGTGAATCCATTAGATCGTAAGCTTTTCTTTGTTGGTAGATCTTTTATTGCTGCCTCCATTTCATCCCTAGTTATTTCTCTATTCAGGGTTTTTATATCTTCCTGATTCCATTTTGATATATCATATGTGTCTAAGAATGTAATTATTTCTTCTGCTGGGCTTGGCTTATTCCAGTCTGTGACTGTAGCCCATTGTGCCCAGCACTAGATCCTGTTAGACTTTTAAATTATCCCCATTTTGATGACAGCTCCCACTAGAGAGGCTGCGGAATCCAAGTCCTTCCAGGAGAAGTGATGATAGCAAAGAAAGATCAGGAAAAAAGAAGTAAAGAGAAGACTAACTGAATATCTCAGAGCCTCTGCACTGCTTCCTCCCTTTGCATTCCACCACCCAGCAGACTATAATATGCAAAAGAGAATCTGGGGGTAGAGGACGCTGGGGCCACTCCTCTGAAACTGTGGGGCCAGGCCATCCCACTGGTATTCCTTTCCAAGGTGTAGCAGAAAAAGCTCCAGTACTCTCCTAACTCCCTTGAAGCATGGAAAGGCATTCAGAGAATCCACTGGACTCTCCAAATAATGGCACAATATAGCTGACCACTGAAGACTCATAAGACTGTCATAAGGCCGACTGACTGATGTTAAGATGACTCATAACAGAGACTACTGAATGAACATTCCAGGATAAGACTGAATTTAAAAATATATGGGAGAGAATCAAAGTATCCACAGAGCCAGCAAGGACCAACATGGACTCACTCAGCAAAAAGAACTCTATCAGCCTCTGATAAGGCCAAGAGATAGGGCATGCGTTGTGTCAGGTGAAGACTGCAACAGGTGCCAGGAGGATGTGTATTGATAAAGTGCATAATTCACAGTTCTGAGGAGGCAACAGTATAAGGATCATCACCTGAGTTAGCCATCTTCCTTGTTGCCTTGAGGACACATAGCCTCCCTGAGCCTTCTACAATTTTGTGAATGGAAATGGGGAAAGCCTTGAAAGGAGATGGATTGGTTAGGGTTCTACAAGAAGCAGAATTGACATAAATCACAAGAAAAGGGTATTTATTGGAAGGGCTTACAAGTCCACGGACAGATATAGTCCAAAATGGCAGCCTGCGTGTATAGGAGCTGGAGGTCCAACAGCTGCTCAGTTGTGAGGTAGAACACCCATCCGGCACTGCAGGGCTGCAGGTGAGAGTCTGCTCCAGATCTTGGTTATTCAAATAACAATGGCACAGACCAGAGACTGAAGATGGTGACATGTAGTCAGGTACAAGTCATTGTCCGTATACCATCGCAAAGGCAAGAGCTTCCCCCAGGAAAGCTGTAATAATCTTTCTTCTTCCTGTTTTTTACTTCCAGCTGTCACTTGGGCCTCCAACATCTGGGGTGGGTGTTCTTCCCTCATTTGCTGGCCCACAAGACACTCACATATACACCTATAAGCTCTACCCTGGGTGTGTTTCCTAGTCCTTTCAAGTTGACATAATCCCTTTAACAGTCACAGGAGAGAAATAGCTATAATAAAGGAATATGATTCTGGAATTTGATCTGACAAAAGGCCAAGCCTGCTAGACACAGTTTAAAGAGTTCCACCTCCCTGGCGAATTTAAGTTCCCCTTGCTCCCCCATGCACAGAGCCATCATCAAGACGGGGCCTTAGGCTAACTAGAGAGCAGTCAAAGGACGTAAAGGAAAGCTACGCTTTTCTTCACTGCACACTTGTGAGAGTTGATGTACGTTTCTACTCCGCTTCAGTGGTCATTACTATTACAATCCATATTGGACATGAAGAAGTCATATATGCAAAAAGGTTATGGAATAATCTAACTACAGTAATAAAACTGTGTTCAATAAACATAGAGCCCATGGAAGAGCGACACATTAGCTTGTACATTTCTTTCTGTTACTGTATAATAACATTACCATAAACCCAACAGCTTAGATCAATACACACACTTTATCCCCCAGTTCCCACAGCTCAAGACCCCAGACGTGGCTTAATTGGCTCCTGTAAGGTTCCACCAAGGTGTGGCAGGAGCTGGGTCTTCTTCTGAAATCATTGCTGTGCAAGGATCATTTCTGAGGTGATGTGGTTGCCGTGAATATTCAGTTCCGCGTTGGTATTTGGGCAGAAGATGTCAGCTCCCTGCTGGATGGCATCCACAGGCCACTGGCAGCTCCTTGCCACAGGGGCCTCCCAACATGTCTGCTTTCTTCATCAAAGCCAGCAAGGAAAAGAGTTTCTCAGAAAGACAGATGTTACAATCTTACATAATAGGACCATGGAAATAACATCCCATCACCTTTGACATGTTCTATTGGTTGGAAGTAAGTCCTGGGTCTTGCCCCAATCAGGGAAGAGGGTGGATAGCAGGAGGTGGATCATAGGAGCTTCTGTAGAGCAGTCGGCCACATTCTGAGAGGTGAGCAGGTGGGTGGGAGAGAATCTGCCAGATGTCACCTCTCAGAGGAAAAACCAATCTGAGCTGAACTCTGAAAAGGGGACGGAACCTGGGAATTGCTTGGCAGTGCCAGAATCCAGACAGCGTCCAGCACTACAGGAGACAATAAGAAATACTGTAAGTAACAATACTGACATCAAAACATTATCAGACACAATGACAAAAACACGTAAGAGTCAGGGTGTTTGGTGACCGCTAAAGTCTAGTCACCCCAAAAAGAAAGAAGGCAATGTTTTACCCAGGACAAAAACAAGAAAAATATAGTCATCGGATCTGATCTCAATGGCAGTAGGTACATTAAAGACCTTCCAATGGAATTAGAATAGCAGAGGCCACTGCATTAAGGCCTCAGCGAACCTCACCAGGAAAATATAGTGAACGTCAAGGACACTGAAAGGACAGGAGGTGATCTAACTCAGGAAGCTCCCCAAACGCTATATTTACACAAATGGCAAATGGGTTTCAAGAAAGGAGAAACCAACTAGTGCTAATGACTAGGGAAATAAATAATATTAGAACTTTGCACTGCAGTGACATCTTTCATCCAGGATGCTAAAAAGCTTTAAAAGTAATTAAATTTGGGTGCTATGTGAAAGTAGGCTCTTTTTAAACAAAAATATGGATTTTAAGCCCTTCAGCAAAAGTAACACCAAAGGCTATCACAGATAATGAAACAAAAACTGGATGCTACTTTCTACTGAAGACTATTTTATAATTGTTTTTAGGGTTCTGAATTCATTATTAGCTGAGTCAGGAAACGCAGGCCTGTGGCTACATTTCTTTCTGCACGCCGGAAAGCAGGCAGCAATTTTAGCCCAGGTGAAACATAGGGAAATGGATGGTTGGAACCCACCCCGCTGGAAAGCCACCAAGTGACACACAGCAAACTTCTGGTCCACAGCATGGATGGGGACAGAAAAGGGGCTTTGGCAGAGGCAGGTACGGGTTCACCAAGGGGTGAAGTGACAAAACTGTGTGGGAGTCTGGGGGCCTGGTGGAGCCTAAATCTGTTAGAAGTCAGCAAAGCTGACTGTCCCCATTTCCTATCACATAGTTTAACAGGATCGTGCAGTGATTTCAAAGGCATTAGATGGATACAGAACCACGCAGCTGTGGGCCAAGGGAGTGAACAGGATGCTGCGGTGTGGCAACAGCCAGACTGTCCGGGAACACCTACCTGTGAAGGGCCTCAGACGGTGGTGGACAGCGGCACCAGGCACTCCAGGAAGTGGGAGGTAACACTAAGGGCTCTTGTAAAGCATCCAGCAGGTGCCAAGCTCTTCTGATTTTGAAATATGATTATTGGAATGCTTCTGCATCTTCAGAGCTGCTGCTTATAACATCTTCTCCCCATAGAGATGCGTTAATCCCTTCTTTACTTAAGTAGGAGCAAGTGCCTACTGGTGGCCAATGGGCACCACACGCCCCAAGTCCTGCCTTTTTGCCGTTTTATGTAAAATGAGGTTCCTTGTGCCGGTGGTGACTTCACTCTCAATCTGACTGTGTCCTTGAGAAGCCTCATGTTTAAAGAACATTAACACCCCTGCTGGGACAGACTTGGGTCAGACTTGAAGCTCAATCCCCATCCCCTAGGGTGTGGCTTGCTCTCTTCCAATTTCGTGTTTCTCCTTCAAAATATTTGAGTCATTTTGCTGCCTCAGTAGCAGGACGTGGAGACAGCTTTCCGCCCCGTGTCCACACAAGAGAGCAACAGCACAGCACCAGGGGTACAAAGGCATGAAGCCCTAGCCCAGAGCTTGGTTTTCAGAACAGGGCAGGGCTACATGTGTTCTAGGTCTGCCAATCAAGCGAGCTGGAGGGACGACTGTCACAGCACGTCAGGAAGCTCAAACCCAGGGAGGGTGAATGCGCACCCTTGTCTCATCCCTACCACAAGAAATGACTTTGGAAGTTGTGAATTAGCATAACCTGAAGACATGTTACAGAGGACTCAGCAGGCAGAGGAATATGAATGGGAAAGATGCTGGGTGAAGGTTCAATATTCTGGATTTGATCTTGCAACAGAGTTCTGACTGAGCACCTGATACACAAAGACAGGAGAACGAAGCTTCCAAACCAGTCAGTCTCTACTCAGCCCCGGGCCCAGGCTGGTCTCCATAGTGTGCAAGTCTCTTCTGCGGACAAGAGCCACTTTCCACTGCCGATATCCCCAGGTTTCTCTGTTCTCCCTCACCATTTCCCATGTACCCCCCATTCCAAATGCCACACCAGTGTCCACTCTATGCTAGCAATTATTTTTGTGGTTCTGGGAATGAAGCCCAGGGCCTTCATACTGAGTCAGATCCCCAGCCCGTTTTTATTTTTGATTTTGAGATAGGGTCTTGTCAAGTCACTAAACAGACAAGGCTGGGCTCAAATTTATAATCTGCCTGCCTCGGCTTCCCAGAGGGTTTGGATTATGAGACTGTGCTACCAGGTCGGCAGTTATCAATTTGAAAACCTATCAGCTTTCAATTATAAGTAATTTTAGGATCCTAGTTCTGTGTTTTAGATAAAGGAGGTACTAAGTAAACATGCTGGAAAATGAGTGAACTGCCATTTAATACTTTTAAAAATATACTGACCTACCCTCTGACACCGTGCTAACCTTCCGTGGAGCTGGGCCTTTGTGCTCAGGTGAGCTGCCATGTCACTAAGTAACCCTGGACACATTATTGTGCTCTTTCCAGAAACTAGATATACCCAATCTTTAGCCCCATTTCAGTTTTAAAGAATGGATTGTTCAGTAACAGCTATTTCCTAAAACAGATGAATCTGCTGCTCACATATGTTACCTAGTAACTGAGTGCCACACCGGGCACTCAGTTGGGGTAGGATAAGAATATCGCTTTATTTTAATACAGATGTGAACCTCTCCATCTCAAAGAAACCTTTCAGGTAGTACCTGCTGAGTTAGGTCACCAGACTGAACACACACACCTGCCTGCTTCAGTCCATCTGAGCCACGGGGTTCATTTTCCCCTGCCTGGTATTAGCAATGTCATTTTTTTTTCCACAAAGAAATAAAACTGTCTGCACTGGTTGGTTTGGAAACCAAGATTGCAATGAGGGATTCTGTTTGTTAAAATCACCCTGATAGGCAGCCTTGTCCATTGAGGTCAGCTTTCATTCCCAGGAGTTTTTGCTCCTTCCTCTGCAAGAATCCATTTACTCTCATTCATTTACAGAAGGTTACTGTGGTTTTTCCAGGAAACTACTGCCTGACAAGGCAGGCAAATGTCCTTGGGTATGGAATTAAGGAGCATTTGTACTGAAACAGGCATGAGTAACAGCACACGAGCCTTACGGACATCTAAATAACTAAACCTGGGTCTTCCCAACAATGGCGGCGTGTTTAAAAACTACATTTACTTGGTGTTAGCAGAGCAAGAGCCATAATCCATACACATATATCTTTTTGTCTTGGCAATGAGGCTGGCACTGCTGCCAGGATCTACTCAAAAGGAAATGACAGGAGACAATAAGTCCATTCAAACATACTAGCAATTTCTTCCAATGGGGATTTTTCAGTTTTTAAACTCATACAAACTTTAAAACTACTTTGTTTTCAGTGGAGAAAAATTGTATTTCCAAAAGATGTTACAAACAATGTATTTCAGATATCTGCTCTGGACAAGGTGTATTGTATTGCTAGGTTATTGTGGAGAGAGAGAGGAAGGGAGAAAGGGAGGGAGGGAGAGATTGGCTTCATTCAATCAGCTGTTTAATTAGCCAGACTTAAGTACTTACATAAATTTTCGTCACTACTCTGCTATTCCCCAGGGTTTCCACGTATTTTATTTCTGACAATGTGTCTTTGTGTGCGAACAAAAATCAGTTTCTAGCAGCAAACCTCACACCCTTTACAGACCAAAAATATCCTTGAAGGACCATCTATAAAAATCAGATCTCGTTAACATAAAGTACAACATTTGCATGTGTAGGCACAATCCTACCTGGAGAAAAGATGGACAGAAAAAGAAAGACGGAAAAAGAGGAAGGAAGGAAGGAAGGAAGGAGGGAGGGAGGGAGGGAGGGAGGGAGGGAGGGAGGGAAGGAAGGAAGGAAGGAAGGAAAGAAGGAAGGAAAAAAGGAAGGAAAAAAGGGGAGGTACACACTTCTGGTTTTATGAGAAGGCAGAACTTCAGGTGCATGGCTGTGAACATCCTGTACACGTGTCTGAATTCCGGCGAGTGAAAGAGCCCCCTGCTGGCGGAAGGAGGAGGCGACCCGGGGAGGACCCAACGGCGGTCATTTTGAGACTCCCGGTCCCGTTTGTCCGTTCAAGCCCCAGCTGTTGGTTGGGCCTCGCTGTATGCCCGCCACTGTGCTGAGTTCTGAAGATAATACATTAAACAAGATAGTCAATGTCTTTGTGTTACCGGAGTTTACATCGAAAGGGGGCACACCAAATAAAAATTTATAAAATATAGTGCCAAGTAGAGATGGAGCCACGGAAGAGCTGAGAATCGCAACAGAACGGGAGAAAGAATGTTTCTCCTGATGCGAGTTAGGAACTCTTCCGGGCAGATCAGACCTCTGAGCTGAACGGAGCCAGACGAGGAGGGTCCAAGGGAGGAGCTTCCCGGACGGGGCGGAGCAAGGGCGGAGCTGTAGGGAGAAACAGGAGGGCCTGTGGGAGGGGCTTCCAGGACGGGGCGGAGCAAGGGCGGAGCTGCGCCGAGGAGCAGAAAGGAGGCTGCGTAAAGTGCCCAGCTAGGAAGGAGCCAGGGACTCTGAGCCTGTCGGTGAGAACTTGGGGACTTAAGGGAATCCAGCCGAGGCTTAAACGAAAACGAATTGCATCTACTTTGCATTTCAAGCAGGCCACTCTGTGTGCCACCCGGAGCATCCGTTACCTGCAAGTGCGAACTCTACGAGGCCGCTGTTGCTGTGGCGCTCAAACAATTCATTAGTGCGTCGCACCGTCGACGTTCAAACAAGAATAAGATGCAGTCTCTGATCTCAGGTAGCTTTGAGTCAACTTGGTGAAATAAGCTAGGCGTGTGTCACATTAAGTTGACAAGGATAAGCAGCAGTGAGTGAAAGCTAAGCGTCCTGAGCTAGAGCAATAGGAGGAAGATGACAATATTGTCCCCAAGCGCCACGCATCATGTTGAGGGGGTTTCGCCTAATGGTTAAGAGCGCAAGCTCCAGAGCCAGGCTAACAGAGGTTACAATGCCTGTAGTACCTCTTACTAGCCGTGTGACCTTGGGCCTAATACTGGCCTCTCTGTGCCTCCGTTTTCTTCTCTCCAGAATGAATCTAATAAAACTGTATTGTGTCAGATTGTTATGAGGAATAAATGTTTTAATGTTATATGAAGTATTTAGATCAATTCTGTGTGCTTTATAAATATTACATATTAATAGAGGCCTCCAAAATCACATTGTCACTGTCACCATTCCTGCAGCAGGCTGGATGTAATTTGACAGCACTTCAACAAATATCAGCTTGGAAATAGGAATATGTATTACTGATTGATGTTTGTCACTTAGAAGGTTGAATGACAAGAAGCCGGTAAATGACGCTGGGTACAGTGGCCACGCCGACCGGAAGAGCAACCAAAGGAATCCCAGTGGATTTGGGACTTGCCCTGGAGACTTCCTCCGAAGGAGCAAGACAACTGGGAGAGGCAAGGTTGAAGTAGCTGAAAGGCTGGGATGTCGCTTGGTGGCAGGGGGCCCGCCTCAGGCATGAGATTCTGGCTCAGTATCCAACACCACAAACCAAACAGCCAAGCTCTAAGAATGGGACCTAGGAGGAGACACGGCATAACCCTGGTTCTGGGTTAGGAAAGAGGCCCGACTGAATGTAAAGAAAAGAAGCTTATGATTTCGTGAGAACGTCGAGAAAGATGGAGAAGTTAGTGTCAAGTCCCACCAAGAGGTGAAGGGGTAACTGAGGGTGTCTTTGGGGAGACAGCTATACAGTCTCTGGGGGAACCCACAGTGTCCCCCAAGTGCAGCTTTTCTACAAAGCCTGCACCAAGTGTCTGCCGTGGATGCTGTGATGTGCCACCCGGCTTCCCCATCAGGACCCAGCGTTTCAGGCAAGTTGTAACTGCCCAGCAAGGAAAGCCATCTACCCAAGCGCACACCTCCTACCTGTGACAGCCCACACAGGATGACATGCGGTATAAAGGCCCAGTGCTTTCCCCCAAATGGAAACACCTCAGGAGGGCCTCTGCTGACGCCACCCTGCAACTGCACTGCAGCCCTGCTCCCCGCTGCCCAGTCCCACTTCCTTCTGTGCCCCATGCATCCAGGAGAAGAGAGAGACACTCCCGGCATCCCCACGCCAGAGCTCACCTTCCACGGAACTCCACAGGGAGTTTTTAGAAAGCTCAATAAAAATTAAAATGATGGTATCCATGAAGAGCTTGACAGGAAGGGATCAATACAGAAATCACCTATAACAGATGAATGAGCACAGTGCCTTACAAGTAGAAATTCTGAAACTTAAAGGAGTCAAATCAGAGGAAAGTCCACAGGAATGGGCCCTTCTCCAGGACCCAAGCCCGTCACTCACGCTTGCAATGCCGGGACAGTGCCATTTACCTTTGGTGAGAACAGAGCCCTGGGTTTCATAGCCCGATTGATGGAGCTGTCACCCGTATAACCTCACAATCTCTTTTAATCTCCACACTCTTGTCACTTCACTGCCATCTGGAGAGAGGATTAATTTCATTTTTCCCCCAAGGAGATTAATGTACCCGATTAGATTCCAGCACACGGAGGGATACCGTTCCTAACTATCAGCCCTAAGTGGCATCAGCTGCCACGTCAGGATGCCCCGGCGCTTTAGCCACCATGAGGAAGGTAGCAGTCCAGGAAAGTCAACCGTGTTCAGCTCCTAGCTGGAAGATATGGATGGGGTACAAAACCGTCTTCTCACTGCTCCCCAAAAAGAAGAAAGTGAGGATTTTGAGACACAGTGGAGAAGATGCCTGCCAAGTCCCCTTTCACATTGGGGACCTTCCTAGATTGAGAGGTCACTCCATGAGTCCAGTGGAACTTCCTATAAGCCCATGGGGGTGAGGTGACTCTCTGATGTAACAGAATGCCCTTTCATACAACCAGCTACACCTTTCAACCTCGCAGATGCTCCTCAAAGCAAGCACCTGCTTCTTAGCTTAGTGTTATCACCCCAAGAACCCAGTGAAGGGCCTGAATGCATAGCAGGTGCTTGATGAATATGTAATTGGAAATTTGGTGCACTGAGGTGAATTCCAAAAAGTAAATAAAATAATCAGTAACCAGAAACTGTGAAGGTGGCTCATACTTTTTTTGTCTCTATGTGAGTTCTAACTTCACTGGATCCTCTTTCTGTCACCTCAGCATACCTCTGTCACCACAGCTCCCTTATGGAGCCAGTTGTCCATGGAGGACACTTCATAAAACCACTTTGTACTCAAATTACAATTAAAACTTCACTGGTGAAGTCCCTAATGCCTAGGCATCTATCTAAAGGCATGCTCAGTGATGCACATACCTCAGGAGAGCAAGGGTTATGTAGCACAAAGGATGTGAGACTCACAAGAAGAGAAAGACAGGGACCATTTCTACTAATGGGAAGGAAGAGCTCCAAAGGGTAAGATTCTAAGACAAATGCTCAATGCTCCATATTAATAGATCTGCTCTGTTTAAAACTTGAAGAGCCAACTGTAAAGACACATTTGCCATCTCACTTAATCCTCAAGAACTGGAAAGGACACCGGAGCTGTTTCAAAAGAAGAAGAAGAAGAAAAGAAGAAGAAGAGGAGGAGGAGGAGGAGGAGGAGGAAAAAGGCTGCAGGCTGGGTGATTAGGCTTAGAAGTATTTCTTAACCACTCTAGCTTTAGTTTCCTCAAGAGTCCTACTTGAGTAACAGGGTAACTCTTAGGCTCAGACAGGAAAGAAGGTACCACTCCAGGCACTTCCAAGAGGGGACATCTAATGTGAGGAATGGAGGAGTTGAGAAGCCACCTGTGGGCTTGAGGGGCCTCCAGAGCACATGGGGATACAAGGGCTATAGGCCAGGGTCGAAAGGAGCTGACTCCCAGGAGAGGACACGGTGGCTACAAAAGTCTGCACCCACATTTCGTTCAAAACAGGAGAAAATGTGCTTTCTTCTTCCCTCCTCCTATCCTCCAGCCTTTACTGGCTGAACCTAGGAGGAGCCGGGGAGCCTGGGAAATGCCAGAGAACAGATCTGAGAGCAAAGAGGCAAATCACCAGTCATGACCTGATGGAGCTGTTGTGTGGTCTACATGGCTGATGTATGTAAGGTACTTGAGCCGTGTCTGGTGTGTAATGGTGTTCAGTGAGGTTATCGCTATTGCACGTAACTGGCACAGGTAACAAAAAAAGGGGCACAGACTCTGCTACAAAGTAGCAGGCTGTCTAGATGGTGTGGCCCATGTTTCCCTATAATGTGTTCCATGGGCTTCGCAGGTCAAGTGCACTTTGTCCCACCATGTAGGTCCAGGTGACGAACTACAGAGCATGACTGTCATCCCACCAGACATCAATGGTTATGGAAAAAAATGGCTAATATTGACCTACACACATTCTAGTTTCCTAGAATAAAAAGGGTCATTAAAATACAAAATATTTTATGTGAGATACAAAATGATCTTCCAATAAAGTGGGAATTGGCTCCATCCTCCTACCCGTGAAGTGTCAGTGTAGTGAGTATGTCCTTTATATAGATGTCTGCATTTCTGGTTTTAAAGTATTTGGAGCATTTCAGAAAGAAAGAGAGAGAGAGTGAGAGAGAGAGAGAGAGAGAGAAAGGAAGAAAGGGAGGAAGGAAGGAAGGAAAGAAGGAAAGAAGGAAGGAAGGAATGGTTTTACCACTGGATGCTCTTTATAAGAACAATTTTTTTTTCAAACAAAACAGGTTCTTCACACCGATAAAATGAAAGCTTTCTATTAATAAGCAGAGTCTGTGAGTGCCGCCAATTAGAGGCAAAGCAATCTCTCTCCACGTTTCTTCTTTATCCCTGGCCTTAGAATATTAGTGCTGAAACTCAGAAAATACATTAATGAAAACCACACCTGGTGGCACAGCCTATGATCCCAACACTGTAAGGCGAAGTCAGGAAGATGGCAAGTTCAAGCCCAGTCTGAGCAACTTAGTGACACCCTGTCTCAAAATATACAATAAAAAAGAGCTGCAGCTATACCTCAGTGCAAAGGCCCTGGGCTCAGTTCCTGATACTTAAAGAAAAGACAGGAAGGAAGGAAGGAGGGAAGGAAGGAAGGAGAGAAAGACTTAAGATACAGAATCCACTCTTCAATCACCAAGCCAAGTACTTCTAATACTCATATATAGTAGAAAGATCGAGGCTGAGGTGAGACTTCGTAGGACATGGCGGTGGTGATGGGGCCAACCACCTCAGGGGAGCATCTCACACTTCGTCTTCTAGGGGACAAGTGCAAGATTGGCCAGGGGGAGACATACCCCTTTGCTTTTGAAGTCATAATGCCATCTTATATATCAGGCATCCTGAAACAGTTTAGTTAGGTGGGAAGACACCAGAAGCCATACTCCACGTCTTCTCTAAGATGATTGAATGAAGTAGCTGAGAGCTTTAAAATCATCCTTAAAGAATGTAAATGAAAACAATATTTTATGCCAAGAAATAAAGGTGAAAGATAGAGTGAGTTTCCAAAATTCACAGGTAAAAATGAGCTGGATGAATGGCTTCTTTCCTACTCAAGTGGGTCAGCTTGACAACTCAATGAGTCAGGAGTCGCCATAGGTTTAAGACAATGGAATGACTCTGCTGATCTCAATTGTTTCGAAAGGAGAGTTCCTGGACACAACAAATTTCATTCTGATGTTGTTTCCTGTTTCTCAGTATAAATGATATCAGCATCCCCGTTAGTTAGGCATGAGGTATCACCAACCCATAATTATAAATGCCCCCCGCGCATTTTGTCACATTGAGCTGTCAGTGAGTTTCATCTCCAAATTGTAATGGCACTATTTGCTTTATTTGGTGTTCCGTGATCCAGGATGGATGCCCTTCTAGAACAGCGTGTGCATTTAAGATGGCAGAGCAAGAATGATTTATATGGGGAATAACTCCTTCGTCTGTCAAAGACCTGGCAGAATCTTCCTGGGAAACTAATTGCAGGCAGTTCCTTCCACAGCTCAGAGATGAACTATCGACATCTCTGCCAGCCATCATAAGACACAGTATACCAACCACAGGATGAGAGGAAGCCACATCCTCCCTCCTCAGCATTAGTACTGGCTTGACAATGCCAAGTTCCTTGTGAGCCAGTTATTAGGATTTTAATGTCCCCTTCATAAACATTTACATTTTCCTTTGATTACTACAAATATCACACTGAACCATTTATGATCCACACAAAAATCATTTTTATCCTCCGGACACTGTGACATGCCTCCTGTGACCAGAAGGTCTGTGGTGCCCTTGTATTCACTTATGGTAGATAAAGGATGCTAATTCAGTGGGGAAGGGCAAGGTATTGATCCAACCTAAACATCACGGATGCTTTGCCTGAGTTAGAAGTGTCCTGTCCACTGAATGGCCTCCCTGTTCACCTCCTCATGGCTCATTGTCCCCGACCACCTCTCCCTGGACTGGTGTGGGCAATGCCCTGAGCTCTGCATGCCCTCTGACAGTAGCGGTACCAATGCCAGGGAAAGAGGCACAGAGCATCTGACAAGACCCAAAGCCATGACAGCACCCCTGGAAGAGACCGAGAGTCAACTCTGTCTGCTTAGAGCAGTCCCCCAGGTTACAACTAGGGGTGCAGAATAGTAGGGACATTCGGGGTAGAAGCCAAGAATGCTGCTGAGCGTCCTTCCAGGCACAGGACAGACCCCACCACAAAAAGCAATCTGACCCAAATTGCCAGGAGTGCCGAGGTCGGGAAACCTCATCTAGATTTGAATCGCGGTTTACAAACAAGAGGGCTCGAGCAGGTGGCTCTTTCTTCCCCAGCGGGAACTCTGCACAGGCTCGACATTTGCCTGATTCAGCAGATCACACTGTAATAATGTAATTCAATTTTTCCTCATTTTTAAAATGTTATTTGGGTCCTTTAATATAATTTGGCAAGCTATTATAGTTGTTACAGCTGCTAGTTCTGCCCTCAATACTGATTTCACTTATGACCTCAGCCGGAATAAGATTTAAAGTTTGAGATGATGTAAGTGAATAAGGATTATTAGATTTATTTGTATGGCAATTTAAATAAGAAACTGCCTGGCTTAGAATAAGTGGTAAATGAAAAATGCTAGTGATTTATAGACCTGTCCATTGTAAAGATTTATATGATGTGTGGGATGATTAAGTAAGAGACAGGCCTGATTATATGAAATATGTAATTTTTGTAAATGCAATATTGGAAGCAAGCTGCTAAACACACTGCATAGCAACTCTCGGCTAAGCAATTTTTATTACACGATTATGGTAAACTGGTATGCAGAGTCATGTGCGAATTCCACGTGGGGTCCTGGCACTAATTCTTCTTGGCTGAATGGGAGTGCACTCACAGGAAATGCCTCCAACCCCAGCCTTGAAACATCACTCCCATTTGCATTCGCTGCTAAAGACGCAGCAGGCTGGGGACTCAGGTGTGACTCTGTGACTGGCAGACCTGAGCAATCTTGTGTTTCGCTCAGGTCCCACCACCCCAACTTACGAAATGGAAGTAACACATGTGTCACATTTTGACATCAGGAACACACTGGAGAAAATGCTCAGTACTACGAAGCACACACCTCAAGCCGAAGGAGAAAGGAAGACACTGTGGGGCAGCTTCCTTTTCCCCAGGGCGAATCCTGCCCTCTCAGGACAGTGGGTGGGAAATCGCACACAAGAGCCTGAAAACCCAAAGGACTCGAAGATGATTTCCCCACTTTTCCAGCTTCCTGCCTGTCTCCTGAGCCTCTGAATCCCACAGAAAGTTGAGCAGGTGCCTCCCTGAGATTCTGTGCACAGCTCCAAGCCCGGGGAGAATTGCTAAGGAGGAAGGAGCCGCCATACCTGTCTTGTCGGCCAGGAATGCAGAATGGGTAAGAAAGACCATTGATATTCAAATTATTTTGACAGCCGCTGCTGCTGCAAACAAACCAAACACCTTAGGAAAACAGGGGGGTCTGGGTTGTTTTCGTAGTTCTTCCTCAAACTGAGCGAGGATGGACCTTGGGTCTATGCCGGCTCACCTCATAGAGTGATGTGCTAGTGCAGAGAGAGAAGGAGGTTCAGAAAGCAGGCGGCAGGCCAAGGCAGAGACAGGAAGGCCTCACCCAGTGACACTGAAGCCTTAGAGCCCTGCTAGCCCATGGAGTCCCGTGGGCAGCAAGCCAGGAGCCCTTCGGAGTCTCAGAGCTGAAATTTGGGGATGATCTAAACTCCAAAAGCTGCTGTGCTTATACAGCAGGTTAAGTGCTGTAGATGAGCCGAATTCAGCTGGGGCGGGGTGGCCGCAAAGAAGAAAATGTCACAGAAGAAATAATGCTTTAAAACTAACCGAAGGGGAAAACCCCACAGACTAAGTGGCTAAGGACCATGACACAACTGTAGGCCAGGGATGCCATCGAAGAGTACCTCAAATGCAATAAACGAACAAGTAAAATATTGGCTCACTTTCTTTAGGATAATAATTATAATGAAGGATCTTGCAGGAGGTAAACAAGGAAAGGAGATTGCTGGCCAGGCTGGAGGCATGACCAAGGTAGCCCCGAGGCCACACGGAGCAGGTGGGAGCAGGTGGGGGAAACCACCGCATGCCTTTGGCTCCATTTTAAGAACCGGAAATACAACGGTCAGCAGGACACCAAAGAAGTGAACAAAATATTTTGCAGATCTAGAAACTTACCAGGCTGGCAAAGATCAGAACTCCATAACATGAAGTTTTAACAAATTATGACAATTACGCTCGAACCATTATTTCTCTGATACAATGTATGTATCATTTACTGGTCGAATAAAACACTTTTGCAGTACAAAGGATTGAACCTAGAGCCTTTGCACTGAGCTACATCCCCCATACACTTTTTTTTTTTTTAATTTTAAGACAGGGTCTCTGCAAGTTGCTGAATTGCCAGGCTGGACTTGTACTTGTGATCCTACTGCCTCAGCCTCCCAGAGTGCTAGGATCAGTCATGTACCACCACACCCAGCTTGAATGGGATATACTCTTTAACTTTCACTGTGGCTGTGGATTTTTATAAATCATCAGAATTCCCCAATATAGAAATATTAATAAGTATTTTATTTCATTTAAACACTATTATTTATATTTAACAATATTACTTATATTGTTAAACATTTTGGTTTAGAAACTTGATAAACTGATTTTTATTTTCAAAAAGACTCATATCCCTTTAATTTTTTTCAGTGCTGGAAATTGAACCCAGGGCTTTTGTACTGCAGGTGTTTGTTTGTTTGTTTGGAGACACTGTTACTAGCTAGATTCAAATTTGCAATCTCCTGCCTCAGACTCTGAAGTAGCTGGAATTACAGATATGTGCCACAAACACCCAACTTTACATTGCCCATCTTTATAAAATATGATGGAATAAAGAAAGAGTCATATTTGGGCCAAAGAAATTGATTTTTTAAAGTTCAAAAATATGCAATCTTTTAGCTTGGGATTTCTTTTAATAAATGCTCAAAGTCTTAATGTTCAGTTTCTCTAAGGTAAAGACTATAACAAAAGAAAACTAGGCTGTCAAATTATGGTCATCTGCAGCCAGGAAAAAGAAACATTTTTAGTTGCCAGTTGAAAATGCCACCATCAAGCAAATACTATTGGTCAAGAGGCAGAAGAGAAAATTAAATAAGATGCATTTGTTTGTTCAAACTTGATCCCTATTCCTCTTTAAACACTTACTTATTCAACAAAGATAGGTTTTAAATTTATTTCCAGCTACTGAATTAACAGATACTCTAACACTTCCCTGATAAGTTTTATGAATTGATTAATCAGGCATTCATGGGTTGGAAAAGCTTTTATATGCCGCCTGATATTGATGCCATCTATAAAAAGATGACCAACTAAGCACCTGATATCCAGTAAAGACAAGTTCAAAAATTGCAGTCTTAGAAAGATAATGGAATGACCATGACCTCAAGTACTCTGAGCCAAATAGCAACTGTCAACTCCTGATAGCGGTATTTGACCTCCGAGGCAGGCAGGTGACAGAAACCAACCTGAGACAGCCATTTTCTCAAATTCTGTTAAGGATAATAAACTGCGATGGAAGAAAGCACCCACCCTGGTAAGGAAGCTTCAAGTAATCAATGACCTAGAAACCAGCCCCGTGAAAAGCCTCGGTGGAGGAATTCTGGGAATTGCTTTGTATTGAAAGCCCACCAGAGTTTGACAAGGTGTTTTGTTCATGTTGCTTTTTTGTTTTGCTCTGTTCTGATCATTTTTAGTTCTCACAGAAATTTTTAACATACATAAAATTAGAGAGTTTTATTACAGTGTTCAGTAAATCCCCATCCTCTCACAACAGAGCTTCAGCAAGGGGCCACTCTTGGTTTATCTATACTTAGATAACAGATTATTATTTCATCCACAATTTTTAAATATTTAAATGTTTTAAATGTTTAAGTACACATTTATAAAACTATTCTTTTTTTTTCTTGGTGCTAAGGCTCTAACCCGCATGCTAAGCAAGAGCTCAACCATTGAGCTACATTCCTTTTTTTTTTTTTTTTTTGACAAAGGTTTTGTGGAGTTGCTCTGGAGGGCCTCCAACTTGTGGTCCTCCTGCCTCAGTCTCCTAGGTAACTAGAATTATAGGCAAATGCCCCTGCCCTCAGCCTAAAAATGAAAGCATTTTAGAAACACCAACCCAAAGCCAGAGTCCACCCATAAAACCCACGAAATTATTAAACATCATCAAATGTCCAGTGTCCAGTTTTCCCACTCTTCTCCCAAATGCTTTTATAAATCAGGTCACCATACTGCGATTGACCACCTGTTTCTTGGTCTATTCTTACCATACACGCCCCTCCCAGCTCACCACTTCCTCCTAGTAGTCCCCTTACTGAGGACTTCGAGGCATTAGCCCTAGACCTTCCCACATTGTGGGTTTCCCCACATACCTATTATTTTCTAAGACGTCATAGATAGAGGTTTGGCTTGTTTCAGGTTTGCTCTGGACAAGACTACTTCCTGAAAGGGGTTGTGTACTTTCATCAGAAGTATCACCATGTTTGCTTGCCTCTTAATGATATCAGTGACCACTGGTGACAACAGAATCTGAGAACACAGGCTAACTAGAGAAAACCATTGAACCAGAACACTCAAAACATTTTGTTAACTAATAAAATGTATTTCCTCTATATTTTACAGACCACATTGGGTTTGGTCATGATTACGCCATTGTGAGGTGGTAAGGGGACAGACTGGAACCAGAGCATGAGTCTCCAAAGCCCATATGCTCTAAGTTACCACAGAGATTAGGTGCCTTTCTCAAGGGTCTCATGGGCTACAAGCAGGGGAACTGTATTGACTCAGGCATTCTGAATAACTGGAAGACACAGAGATACGCCATAGCACAGAAATGGCTGAATCTTAAAACACAAATTCCACATAATTATGGGATGAATCAACCCAGCAAATAGCTGTTACCTGGCAAACAGTCACTGCAAGGGCATCACAGCTGACAGAGGACGTGCGTGGACTAGACAGACACGCATCTTGGTGCAGGTGTGAATGAAGGTGGGCCGAAACAGGGCCACAGACGTCGCTAATGTGGCCGATGGCCAAGATGCCATGGGTAGAATCCGTCTTCCATTTGTACAGATCTACCTAGCGTTATGTCACCCTCTCTCGATGTACAAGAGTTGCCAAAATCAGTCACTTCATTACTCTCCCAGGCTGGGGCCAGGGGCTATCCATCACTCCGGGCTGTACTGACAGGTATACAATACCATGACATTTCCGTGTGCCTCAAATGGCATTTCTCTCCATACATTTGCTATCAGAGTCTCCATAAAAATGCCATGTAACTAAAATATGCGTCCCTTTATCTTTTAGACTTAATTCAGCACGGCTTGTTTCAGGAGAAACTTTTTTTTAGTATAAAGGAAGGGACGTATGGAAGCTTCCCTTCAAATAGTAGCTGGAAATAAATTTTAATGTTTTAAAAGCCTTGCTTCATGCCCCTCAAGTAAGGATACCTGTCGTTCTAGAAGGAGGAAGACCAGTAGAAGGAAAGAAGAAAGGGAAGGAAGGAGGAAAGGAGAGAATGGTTTAACGGTACAGTAATTAGGATGTTACCTTTTATTACAGTGTTCAGTAAATATAAATGTGTCAAAAAAAAAAAAAACTGAGGGAAACCAAAGTAAGTATCTATGTGGAAAATGACGTTTGGTCACGAGCAGCTCCGATTGGCTTTTATTTTTAAGCGTGTGAAATGAATCAAGTTTGACAGAAAAAACAAACATCTTTTTTTTTGAACAGAATAGTGCATTTGAAACAACAGACAAGAGATCTAAAAGTTGAATGCGTTATGAAATAAAAATCAGAGACTGGACCGAGGGCCTTGGCACGCGGGATCCGGGAGACATTTCCCGGCGTCGCCGCAGCGAGGACGCAGCCTCGCCCGCCCCGGGCTCCGTCCCGCCCGCCTCCTCCGCGGCGAGGCCGGGCGCGGTTTACCCGGGCGCCGGCCGGGCGAGCGGCTCCGCTGCGCCGCGGCGTCCGGCCTTTGCCTTGCCAGCCCCGCGCCGATCGCCGCCGTCGGAAGACTCGGAACATACATTTCAACATTAAACATGTCTTAGCCTTTCGGCCGCGTCAAGGCAAACCGCGCAGGAGACAAAGGCGGGCGCGCGACGGGCGCCGGTCGAAGCGCGGACAAAGCGGGGCGCGCCGCTGCCGCGCATGCGCAGCAGGGCCGCGCAGGCCGGTCGCCCTCTCCGGGGACGGGGCGGGGCGGGGGCGGGGG